>CAJDSM010037488.1:0-24887 GCA_903981925.1 Ostrea lurida
CTTTGTGTGGTAGAATCAACGGGTGGCGTTTAACAAAATAAAATATTTTGAATGGCTGATCACTAAGTAAGAAGTATTTCCTTTTTCCATTTTTGCTAAAGAAGCAACTGTCTTAATGTTACAAGCTTGTCTTTAATTTATCATAGAGGAATGGTCGTGGTAAAGTGTATATTGAACACCACTTCGCGATGGTTTTATTTTCGCGATAGTTGACATAATCGCGAAATATAGCAAAAATAAAACCCCGCGAATATTTCCTCTTTACGAGTATTTGAATTTAAATGACTCGAGGCAATATTTCCGTAACCATCAGAGAAACGGTCCGTATTCAAATACGATTTCTCTGTGCCTCCCCTACTGCCCAATTGTATCCCTTGCATCCATCTGTACGTCTTGTCTCTATCTCGTCTACCTTGTTTCTGGGATTCCCACTTGTCGTCTCCCATTGGTTTGGCATGTTGACGATTTCGTACAATTTTGAATTCTTGAGTAAGTGCTTATTAATCCAAAGCACACGATGTATATTGTTATTAGTCCCCTACCGGTTGTAAGGGAAGGGATATAGCTTTCTCTTATGTGTCTGTCAGTCTGTCTGTCTTCCATTGGTTTCCGCACTTTTTTTCTTACTCATTTGATATTTGCACATGGCTTTGCCATACCAAGTTACAGATAGGTTTTGAGTTGTGGTTCGATCCAGTTCATTTTTCACTGAGTTATGACCCTTGGACTTAGAAATTTTCATAAATTATCAGTTTTCCGCACTTTTTTCTCTCGCTTGCAGATATTCATTTGAAATTTGGGTACATTTCTTGCCATACCAAGTTACAGATCAAGTCGAATTTGGATTTTGATCTATTCATTTTTTCACTGAGTTATAGCCCTTGTCTATCCTGGTTCACCATATTCCCCTTTACCATAAGCATAATATACCCCCGAAACAAGTTTGGGGGTATATAGGAATCACTCTGTCTGTTTGTCTGTCTGTCCTGTCCGTCTGTCTGTCTGTCTGTTGTCTGTCTGTCTGTGCAGAATTCGTGTCCGGCCATAACTTCTTTGTTCTTTGAGTAGGCATACATATTGGCACATGGGTGATCACTATGACACATGTGTCGCGTATATGAATGACCTCTGTATGACCTTGACTTTTCACCTCAAGGTCACAATTCATCAGTTTTTTAACAATGAATTCGTGTCCGGGCCATAACTTTCTTTGTTCTTTGCCATAGACATCCTGTATTTGGCACATGTATGCATTACCAATGAGACGATGTGTCATGTACTCAGTTTGTCTGTCCGTCTGTCTGTCTGTGCGTCTGTTGCAGATTCGTGTCCGGGCCATAACTTCTTTGTTCTTTTAGGTAGGCATAGCCATACTTGGCACATGAGTGTATCACTATGGACGATGTGTCCGGTATATTGATGACTCTGTTTAACTTGACCTTTGACCTCAAGGTCAAATTATCTTTTTTAATATGATTTGTGTCGTCTTCTTTGTTTTTGAGGTAGGCTACCATAAATGGCACATGAGTGTATCACTATGAGACGAGTGTTTGGGTATATTGATGACCTCTGCATGACCTGACCTTTGACCTCAATGTCAAAATTATTATTTTTTAACATGAATTCGTGTCCGGACCATACTTCTTTGGTTCTTTGACCTATGCATCCTGTATTTGGCACATGGATGCATCACCATGAGACGATGTGCCATGTACTCTGTTTGTCTGTCCGTCTGCGTGTGTTGATTTGTGTCTAGGCCATAACTTCTATGTTCTGTTGACATATGCATCATATCTACATATGATGTATCAATATATGAGGTTGTATTGCATACATTCATGACATATATGACTTTGACCATATATGACCTTGACTTTTTACCTTAAGGTTAAGGTATAAGTTTCTAACATGGATTATATTTGGCATGTGAGTGTATCACCATGAAAAGATGTGTCACTTAACATTCATGATCTCTGTATAACCTTGACCTTGATCTCAAGGTCAAACTTATAGGTTTTTAAAACATGCATTTGTGTCCGGGCATATCTTTCTTTGTTCAAGCTTTCAGGACTCAAGTAAGTGTAAGATATGTGGGTGGCGGGGGGTATCCTTTGTGAGTTTTACTCAAAGTATTTCTAGTTATGATTAGCCTACATATGAATTAGAATATTGTTGCGGTCCAATAATTTGTGTAACCGGCAGGGGCTATGTATTGCTGAGCAATACTCTCAGAATGCTTGTTATCTCGTGTATTCTTTTTATTCTTGTCTTTTGAGGGAGCTCCTCGATTGGGATCTTCCGTGGCCACCTTGTCATTTGGTTTGCAATTATAAATATCGTATACTGGTAACAAGAGCGCCAACCTTCAACGCGTATCTGTTTATATACAAAAAATTAAAAATGAACTGATGCATGAAAAATGGATATAAATCCATTTGAATCTAAGAAAATACCATAATTTGCTGTTGTCCAACAAATTCAGATGGTCAAGTCCAAGTCAAAATTCACAATGATATGATCTTTGTAGTATTGTATTGTTTTTGTTCTTTTATAGCTGAAGTCTTCTCAACTAACTTTGGTCCAGACTTCAAGGACGGAGAAAGTTTCTTTTCTGTTTTTGCCATATTTTTTCCGGCAGCGACCGGTATTTTAGCGGGAGCCAACATATCGGGAGATTTGAAAGTAAGTATAAAAGGAACGACATTGGACTCTTAATGGAAAAGATGTTTGAAAGATTGTGTTCGTCAAAATACAAGCAATTGTCTTTATAAACGATATATCCTCACGAAAACAAGCTCTTGCGATTCGATTGATTGATTGATTATTTGTTGTTTTTCGTCCCGTCGAGAATATTTCACTCATATTGAAACGTCACCATTGCCGGTGAAGGGCTGCAAATTAAGACCTATGGTAAGCCCTCATGGCCTTTAACACTGAGGGGTCTTTAGCGTGTCACACATGCTGCGACACGGGACCTCCGTTTTTAAGGTCATATCCGAAAGACCCGTGATTCTCACTTCTAAATGCCGAGCTCGTGGCGAAGGAGCAATCACTACCTATTTTAACGTCTTAGGTTTGACGCGGCCGGGTGCCGAGCACAGGGCTCGAACGCACGACCTCCCGATCACGAGGCGAGATCTTACGATTCGAATAAGCTGTACTAAGTCCATTGTTTTGTAGAACGAAATCTTAAAAATACTTGTATGTATGAATATGTTAAACTGAAAAAGAAATAAAGCTCTATCAAATTTCATATTTCATTATCTTCAGCTTCTTACTTTATTTTTATAGTCTTGAAACTTAAAAAAGTAGTAAATCATGTTTAAACACATGCAGGATCCTCAAAGCGCCATTCCAAAGGGAACCATCCTAGCGATAATAATCACTACTATAGTTTATCTTGGTATCGCATGGACCAGTGGTGCCTGTATTGTACGGGAGGCAGTAGGAGGCCAGGTGTTGAATTTCCTGCTTGATACAAACACCACTTTGGCGCCAAGCATGGAACTCGTGCAAGATTGTCAGAAATTCAATATGACGTGTGAAGCAGGACTTGTGCCTGATAAAGGGGTAAGGCAGATACAGAATATTTTTATCTTGACAACAACCACGTTAATAAATAACTGTTGCATTACGTTATGTCTTAAAAAGAAAAGACATTGCTATGGTACATGTAAATCGGGGGCATATAGCACCAATATGGAAGATTTGTTTCACTATAATAGCTTACTATCAACCAATACATATTATTTCTTTTTAGGCAATTGGAATAGCATCCGCGTTTGAACCTCTTATTTTGGCGGGAATATTCTCCGCAACATTATCATCAGCGCTTGCTAGTATGGTTGGTGCGCCAAAAGTTTTCCAGGTATTTCTAATTACTTGCTCATACATAGCTTCTATTCCAGTAATAAATTGCATTCTCCGTGTTGTTGTTTTATAATAAAAAGTGTCATTTTCCACAAGGCTCTAGGAAAAGACAAACTATTTCCATTACTCCACTTCTTCGCCAAAGGGTATGGCAAAAGCGGTGAGCCAAGACGAGGCTATTTCCTAACTTTCTTCATTTGTGTGGCCATGGTGTGTATAGGTAAGCCCCAAACCTATTAATTGAGTATGTTTACAAAGTTTCATGACATGTGTCCTTGGATTTGTCTTAACATAGACACAACGAATCTATAATCAGTTAGACAATTTCTTCAGATGTAAATAAAAAAGTGAGGTTAACGAATGTTGATCAATCTCATAAATCGTATAGAGAATACAAAATCAAGAGCAGTGCAAAATCACGGACTGGCGGTATAAAACGTTTTTGGAGCACGTTTTCATACTCAGACTCAAACACCGTGCTCTGAACAATTGTAAAACTGTGATAAAGATCATTCCCATACTCAAACGGAGTACAGGCTTACGATTTACAGAGTATGCTTTGGACTTTGCTTAGAGTCGTACTCAAAACAAACATGGTTGTGTAAAATTAAACATATCGGCACAGAGTACGAGTTTGAGTATAAAATGGCGAAGTAAACAATGTGTTAACGTTATCATAGTCCCAAAAAACATCTATACAAAATCGAGTGTAGGGAAACACGGACCTCCGAAAAGCGAAGGCAGGATCAGGTGTCATGGAGGAGTAAGCATCCTCTGCTGACCGGTCACCCCGCCGTGAGCCCTTAGTCGAAACAAAATAAACGGGTTACCCGTCGTCAAATCTAGTACGAAAATGACAAGTCTAACAAAGGGTATGACATATGACTTAGTGTGAGCACGGTAAAAGGTTTATAACCTGTAGGACTGAACAGGAAGAGTTGACGACAGGTGCCTAAGAGGAGTAAGCATCTCTTCATCAGTCAGACCAGCTGTGAATCCTACACCTTGATCAGGAGAATGTAGTAATCCGATATCAAAATCACTGTGTAAAGAACAGCCTTGCAGTCGGTATGTAACATTTCAGACAACATTTCTCCTAGTAACAGATTGTGATTACAAACATTATATTAATATAATGACCATAGAATTTGCAAAATGCTGCCATTTAGAGTCATCATTTTGCAAATTCTACGGGCATTATAGTGATATAGGATTTATGAGATTGATCATTATTCGTTATTGTCATCTTTTCGTATTTTTGTTTTCTTCTTAAAGAGGTTCTAGGGTGAGGTTTGAAGTATGTCAATTTTTTTGGAAGTGTAATTTGATTTCTACATTGAAAGAGAATCGGGAATTAAAAAGAAAAAATTGGGTTATCATGCTTGTTTTCGAGCTACAGCGTTTTAAACATGACCTTTTTGCACTTAAAATTTACTCAAGATTTATTCATTTAAACTCCATGTGTCTGTTGGTAAACAAAACATAAGGAATACAAAATAACCATTACATGAAATAGATACATGATAATGTCTTCTTACAATACACATATAAAAAAGATGTCATACTTGTAATGGAAATAAATAATGACCTTTCTGCACTTGATATGCGGAAAAACTCATGATATCGAATTTCAGAGTTAAAAAATACATTTCGGGAGTGATGTCAATTTCTTAAAATTCACGTCATATTCAGAGTCTGTCTCAAAATTTAAAATGGAACTTTAAAAAGTAGAGGATTTCGGTCAAATTTTTGAAATATTGGTCAAAATACGGATTTTTTGCACAGAATTTCGAGTAAATTTAATTGGACTTTTTAAAGAATATGTATTCTGTTTGGAAAAATACCTCATCAAATCAAAATGAATAGCTAACAATATTTGAACTAGTTCCAAGTCTCATCTACTTGTATCATTAATTTTAAAACTATAAAAATAGAAGGTATATTGGATGAAATATGAAATGTAAAATCATGCTTTTTGATGAATCAATCATTCCGCCACAAACTATAGTTGCTACCAAACCCTTTCAAAATCTAAATTGATGCAAAAAATATAAACTTGACAGGGATAAGTTGTAAATGTGTAATATGTTTGCACCGATGGGGTCAGTATTGAACCAGTAAATACTTAGTGAAAGCGTCCTGCGCAGTTGTTCTCAAAAGCTCACCCTACAACATCCTTAAAGCTAAATACTTTATCACCCATATAGAATTCCTCCGAAACCTCATTATTTCTTACTTTGCATTTCAGGAGAACTTGACTTGATTGCCCCCATCATTTCTAACTTCTTCCTGATGGCGTATGTTTTGATCAACTATTCGTGCTTTGATGCTTCCCTGGCCGACTCGCCTGGGTTCAGACCCAGCTTTAAGTACTACAACAAATGGGTCAGTTTCATCGGGTCGCTACTGTGTTTGGCAGTCATGTTCTTGATAAACTGGTGGGCTGCTCTAATCACATTCGTAGTCGTTGGAGCTCTGTACCTTTCCGTCAGGACTAAAAAACCAGGTAACTTTATTATGCTCTTTTATTTCGAAAAGTAACTTCGAAACGTTTTTTCTGAAATGTAAGCATGTTTTTAACTGGTGAAAAATGTCTTTCTTGGATCTGTTCAGGTTATTTATAGACAATATATTATTTATTGTGGTCCCCCACTTTTTAAATAATCTTCGGGCTGTTTTCTTTTAGATGCGAATGTTTTCAAGCATGTAATTAAGGGAAATTTGATAATTTTAAGCACTAATAATTATGCTTTAAAGTAATTTTTACAAAACATAACTCTTTACAGGCTTTAAGTTGCTCAATCTTGTCTTACAATCAAGATTGCTTGTAACAAGTAAAATTAAATTATTTAGCGATGTGTATGAAATATGAAAGAGGTACCGGTAATATTGTCACATTCTATTGTTTATATACCTCTGATCAAATTTAGTTTTTACTTTTCTTATCCAGATGTAAATTGGGGATCATCTACACAGGCTCATGTATACAGAGAAGCTCTACAACGAACTTTACGTCTGGTTAAAGTGGAAGAACATGTGAAAAATTTCAGGTACAGCTTGATTTAAGAGGTTCGCACCTGAGTTGGGACTAATGTCAATTTTTTTAGAAAGTGTATTTTTGATTCCTACATTGAAGGAGAATTGGTAAATTAAAAAGAAAAATGGGGGTTGGCATGCTTGTTATTGAGCTACAGTGTTTTAAACATGACTTATTTGGACTTACAATTTACTGAAGATTTATTCATTTAAACTCGATTTGTCTGTTGCTGTAAACAAATCATATACAACACAAATCAATCATTACATAAAATAGACACATAATCATGTCTTCTTACAGTACAGATATTTAAAAAAAAAGTTAAATACTTATAATGGAAATAAATAATTACCTTTTTGCACTTGATGTACGGAAAAACTCGTATTATCAAATTTCAAAGTTTAAAATGACATATTGGGACTAATGTAATTTTTTTTAAAATTTCACGTAAATTTCAAAGTTGTGTCTCGAAATATAAAATGGAAGTAAAAAAGTGGGGGGTTAGGGTCCATTTTTTAAATTATTGGCCAAAGTATTGAATTTTCACAGATTTTCAAGTAGATTAATTTCGACTTTTTTAAGAATCGGTGTTCTGTTTTGGAAAATACATCAACCAAATTAATAAATTACATTATTTTACCTAGTTCCCAGTCTCAGCTACTTGTATCATAAATTTTAAAACTGAAATATACCTTTAAGGGTATAAAAATAGAAGTTTATTGGATGGAATAGAAAATGTAAAATCCTGCAGATTTTGAACTTTTTGATTAATTAAAATATAGTCCCTACCAAACCCTTTCAAAATTTGAATTGTAATCTTAACAACGTATAGTTATATTTAAATCTTGATTGAGAAATATACTCAAACTTTCCGATTCCCTTCGATATCTTTCCGTTCTCTTTTTGCAAAAGAACATTGACATCTTAAACCGTTATAAACTGTCTACCCGTAGTATTGTGCAAATCGTAAATGTGTGCTATTTAGATATTGTGTGTGTGTATATATGATTAATGATCGTACATGCGATGGCTCAGTCTTTATGGTACACTTTTGAATGTTGCAATATTGCATATCTACATTGTAAAATATTGTGAATATACTCATGAAGCGGCGTTATCTCCTCTGTGTGATATTATACCTACTACAATTGTTTGTTCGATGTGCTAATGTAGAGTATGTGTGGGAGAATGGAAGTAAATTACGATTTAAAAAAATGTCATACTGGAGTGCTAGTATACGGAGTTTACGAGCATAAACTAATGTACAGTTGTACGTTATGTATCGCATGCGCAAATCTTTAATATAGTACATATATACATTGCATTATGTTTTAGGCAAATCTTTAAATCTTTAATATAGTACATGTACATTGCATTATGTTTTATGTTGATCTAGATGGTCAAAAACAAATTTATATTCCATAAAAATTTGACGATAACAAACAGTGGTCAATCTCTTAAGTCCCAAACAGAATACAAAATAAGCTGGACAAACACACGTTCCTGGATACACCAGAGGTGGAATACGATGCATAAATAGATTTACAAATGAATATATACATGTATATAAAATACAGCTTTTTGATAGAAACGTCAAGACAAACTCTCTCTCTCTCTCTCTCTCTCTCTCTCTCTCGCGCTCAATTTTATAAAATGTTTTCAAAATTTCAAAATCTTTGTTTCCATCAGGCCACAAATATTGGTTTTATCGGGTTATCCCAGAAACAGACCAGCTTTGATAGATTTTGCTGCCAACATTACAAAGAAACAAAGTCTCTTAATCACGGGGCATGTGTTTACCGTGAGTATCCTATACCGACATTTTATTTTGGTGACAAACTATAGAGTAATTGTAAATCGGTATATGCAGTCTGGAGTGAAAAATACACAAACTGTGGAACGACTTGTTTTTGTTTGGTGTGTTTTCATTCGGAAATTCAGCATGTTCGGTTGAGATTGCAGATTTTGAATATAATTTTCCTCTTCGGTGGGGATTCTAATTTGCGGATATGCCCAAGACACGATATAGCAACGGAAACGAAAAGAAAATTAACTTTTTGGTATTAAATACATGTGTACATCTTATCTTGTTAGGGTGAAATGTCTGATCATGTGAAGAATCTGCGTTCGCATGGTGCGTATAAGTGGTTTGAAAGTAGGAAAATCAAAGCATTTTACAACGCTGTGGTAACACCTACACTGAGGATCGGGACTCAAGTTCTCCTTCAGGTAAATTAGATATTTCAGATATCTGAGTGAGATATATTATATTGCTTATTGAAATAGTTAAAAATATATAAGGCTGTAACATACTCATGTAGGTAAACCTCTCTATTTCAGGCCCTGGGAATAGGTAAGCTCCGTCCCAACACATTGTTTCTTGGATACAAGGCTGACTGGCAGAAGGCCGATCCCGATGATCTGGAGGATTACTTTAATATCATCGAGTGCGTATTCACTATACGTTAGACGCATGTACATGTATATTATTATACATTTAATTTGAATTCGTGTAGACTGAATAAAATCAGATATGTAATTTCAGTGTTTGCAATTTCAGTGTGTTTTCAGTGTATATTTCTTTTACAAAAAATTATTTTCTTTAGTTTGATATCTCTGTTGACTATGGAAACCGATAAAATTACAATTTCAGAGATGCATTCGATCTGAAATATGGTGTGGGAATTTTGAGAATCCCGGAAAGCTTTGATATTAACAAAATCCCAGATGAAAGTGAAGAAAACGACGATGATCCCGATCTCGAGGAGAATGACGATAATTCTGAAGACGAGGAAGGTATATGTTCTATTTGCACCTAACATTTTGGATAATGGAAATTTGAAAAGTTTTTTACCGATGCAAGAATAGATAGATTTCCCTTGTTCATTCAAATTTTAAACCATTATTTGTAACTCTTTGTTCACATTAGACGAGGTTAATGACTCAAGAAAAGAACATGCTCCATCCTCACATCCTGATGAGAGGAAATCAAGCGGTTCCTACAGGTATGTACAATACAAACCATAACATCCTCTGTTTTCAGCAGTTAACAGTACTGTCAGTTTCATTAAAAGTGCTTATCATACATTTTTGGATTTACAAAAAAAAAAATATTTGCAGTTCTACACTAATTTCTCGGATACTTGCCGATTGTCTTATTCTCAAATCAATGTTCAAGGTAAAACGATAAACTACCCGGTTATATTAAGGCACGTAAATCCGCATTTCTTTGTTTTACACAGAAGGGACCACTCATTTTTAGATTAAAACTACTTTGCATGTTTGCATGAGAAAATTTTGTACCATAACAACATGACAATTATGTGATTCCGTTTGTCATAATGACTAATAAATACATAACGAATGTGCCGTAATAGAAAATGAAGAAGGAACATACTACCCCAGGACTTTAAACTTTAATCTAACTGGCGACAATGACGGTAAAACACCTTAAGTTTATCAAATGTGCTGCTAGAATCGTGAAAAGATGAAGATAACGAACAGTGACCAATCTCGTAAGTTCCCAAAGAATTCAAAATAATAGCTAGGCAAACACGGACGCCTGGATACACCAGAGTGAGATCAGGAGCATAGGAAGAGCAAGCATCCCCTGTCGACCGTCCACACCCTCCTTGAGCCCATTGTCTAGATCAGGTGAACGGATTGATCCGTAATCAAAATCAGTGCATGAAGAACGGCTTAAGAATTATCATGAAAAATGCCAGGCAGCATTTGATAATGACAAGTTGTATTGGCAACTAAATCGTTATATAACGACCATAGAATTTGCAAAATACTGATTTCAAACGTTACTGTTGAAACCCCTTTAACAACAACTTATTTAAAAAATCCTCATCATACGCACAACAAGCCCTTGCGTTTTGATTAAGTTGAGAGATATACACATCATATGCAGGTGATGATGGAATATTGCCACATAAATATGGGAAGGTGAGGATGGAGAAGCTGAAATCGTTCTGTTTGTCATATGTTGAGTTTTTAGTTTGCCGTTAATGTTTATGTTCAATAAAGTTATAAATAAGTTATTGACAAACTAACAAGTCAGCTTTATGACAAACAGGATACCTTAATGGTTAGGGCCTCGGACTTTCAATCGAGAGGTTGTGAGTTCGAATCCTGGCTGTGGCAGGGCCGACGTTGTGTCCTTGGGGAAGGCACTTTACATGAATTTCCTCACTCCACCCAAGTGTAAAACGGGTACCTGGCTATAGACAGTGAAAGATATTGTCAGAATGTTAGTGTTCTAGCGCTGTATAAACGGCAGCTTGCACTGAGAAGGTTCTGGATTGTTATGGTCTGCCGGGGTAATAATGTATTGTAAAGCGCTCTGGGTACCTACATGTAGGTAGATAAAGCGCTATATAAAAACCAATCATTATTATCATTATTATTCGACTCCCCCATATCGTATATGAAGCAATATTCCATTACCACCTTATATAATGTTTGTCTCTCAACTGAATCGAAATGCAAGATACCTTAAGTTCTGCGTGTGATCACTTTTTAAAATTTGGCGTGTTTCCTAACAATTGGGTAGATCTTTCATATCACATTGAATTTGACTGAGGAGTACTTCGTTTACCTGATCAAAATACAGAGCTTACGGTGGGTGTGACCGGTCAACAGAGGATACTTACTCCTCACAGTGGACTACTCAAACCTCTGGTACATGTATATGACTATGGGTCTTTTTTGCCATACCCTCAATTGTGTATGATATAAATTGGCAAAGTACGTAATCATAGTCCCAAAAAACATATACAAAGTCGAGTGTAGGGCAACACGAATTTCCGACCAAAGCGAAGGCAGGATCAGGTGCCATGGAGGAGTAAGCGATATATTTTTTAAATCTTTAGAGGAGTTATGAGGTTGATTAATGTTCGTTATCTTCACCTTTTCATGAAGAAAACCTTTGCCTTGTATTATTGCTTACCGGAGTATATGTGGACATATTTTTATTGGGAAAGATCATGATAAAGATATATTCCATATACATGTATAAATATGATAAAACAATATTTTCACAGCCTTAAAGACACTTCCAAACACATGGGAGGGCAGGTGAAGTTAAAACGCTTAAACACCGTGGACGAAGGGTCCGAAAATCCAGCATTTAGCCCCGACGCTCCCAACGGTAACACCGCAGGTCGACCTAAACTAAACACACTCCTATCTTCAATGTCTACTACCACACTTACATCTAGATTCCAAGAGGAGCAATTTGGTACAATAGACGTGTGGTGGCTCTTTGATGATGGAGGTAAGAATAGTATCATTTGTCTGGATGCTGCGCTGGTTCTCTGTATTTCGGTTCAACAGAATGAATTCAATATAATTATGGTTCAGAATGTAACTGATAATATTTAGAAAACAAATCATTTTACGCCAAAATTAAAAAAAAAAGACAACAGTTACTGAATTAACAAAATAGGTTTTAAATGTAGGAATATGATAACAATTCATTTGTATATTTCTTTATCTATCTAATCAATAAAATCATAGAGCTATGTTATGGATTGTCTTTTTAACTTGTTTGTTTGATATAATTACATTTATATTTTAAAGTGTGTCTGAAAGAAGCGTGTTTAAAGAAAATGGTGTGTTTTTTCATGAAAAGTAGACATTTGACAGATATTTGTTTAATTATCGAGAGCTACATATGTATGTTTTATACATGCAATAATTTTGTAATTTCAGGCTTGACTCTATTGATACCATACATTTTATCGAAGAGAAAAACGTGGAAAAACTGTAAATTGCGAATATTTTGTGCTGGCACAAAGAAAGGAAATCATCAGCAAGATGAAGTCAGGTATATCTACTGAATCTCCTTATTTCAGAAAAAGTCAGGGATATTAACGTACATTTCATCTCATATCTTTTTTAACTGTTAGGATGTCGTCTTTGCTGGCAAAGTTCCGAATAGAATATTCTCAGCTGACTGTGATTCCAGACCTGTGGAAGAAACCGTCACTTACGATGTAAGTTAATCAAATGTCTCACAACTGCGAAAATGACTGTGTGTTGTTTTACGAATTCCAGACACCCGTATATGTACAGAATCTTATTAATATCTCATACAGAATCTTAGATTTCATTCATGTTAAACAAATGAACGTATAGATAATGTAATGGCATGGTTTACTTAAAAAGACACTACAGCTCATTTTCACATTTTAATCAAGTGATTCTTTGAAATACATTGTACGTATCGATAAGGTGATAAAAATTGCATCGATACTAACATTTTGAATGGAGCAATTTGCTCTCAACTGCGCTTGGAAGATCATGAGGAATTCAAAGATTCGGACTTGAATCTATACATCGCATACTTTGAATGACAGCCAAATTTTTGTGTAGAATATTAATCACCTACATATAGTGTATATGTTTTTCAACTGATTCGATATGCAAGAGCTTGTTCTGCGTATGATGAGTTTTTATCTCGAGGGAGGCTACAGACAAACAAGTTGTTGTCGCAGGGGTTTCACGTTTGTAACGATCTAGTTCGCCCATACAATCTGTCATTGGGTCAAATGCTGTCTGAAGAGTTTCATGGTACATGTGTAATTGTTAATTCATTCCCCGTTTATCTGATCTAGACAATGGGATCATGGGGTGTGACCAGTTGACAGGGGATGTTTAGTTCTCCTAGGTACCTGGCCCCACCTCTGTTGTATCCAGGGGTCCGTGTTGGCGTAGCTGTTTTTATGCATTCTGTTTGGGAATTACGATATTGCACCGTTCGTTATCTTCGCCTTTTGATTATATGTTGGTCATACCTGCTCGTCACGTATAGGATTATTTCCCGAATTTTGTGATTAAGTAACAATAAATAACTACATTTGTCATACTGCAAATTAGATTCTAGGAATTTGATTGGTTCATTACCCGTTATTATGAGACCATATTACCTGCCTGAGACAGGTAATATAGGTCACGTGATCTTACTGTGACGAATACGTTGGTGAACGATCGCCATTTTGGACTCGCTTTGAACAACTCTTATGTAGTCTGATGCGATCACACTGTTTGTAAAGAATGCATTACAAGGGAATATGAACACAAAGTTTGTAAACAGTGCAATGGCGGCGAAGAGATACTCTGATAACAAAAACAAATGTCAAAGTTCATGCAATTTTTGCTTCAAACACGTCATAATAAACTTCGATTATTTGTCTGTGACGTGTACTACTGTGGCGTACAAAGTTTAGATCAGTGACGTTGCAGATCTTAACCCAAACATTTGTAAAAGAACAGATAGGGAGACCGTGTGCAAATTTAATATTATTATTGATTGAAGTATGACAAAATTTGTTATCACAGCTCCAGGCAGGTAATATGGGCTGATAAAAGTTGTCTGTGTTTCATAATTCCCTCGCCTCGGCTCGGGAAATATGAACACAGACAACTTTATCAGCGATATACCTGCCTGGAGCTGTAATAACATATAGTATGTAGTATAGTTTTTCTGAGTTCAATCAGACTCCAACGCCGAAAACATATCTGAACATATCTACCTCACCGCATTTGTTCATTGACAACAAAATACTTCAAATATCTTTTTGAATTTGTTAATCCTTTTACCTGTTAAAAGTTCACTTGAAATAGAATAATTTATCATTTTAAAATTATTTTCACTTTAAAACTTTATGTTTGGTTGGAGGTATGCGAGTTAGTTTCATCATATATGTAGATCAATTCGTATAATAACGTCAGGTTACCCACTATATGCTTTCTGTCACTGGACGATGTGCTACACTATTTATCGTCTATGTCCATGCGTCTGAAGGAGAAGAGTCGATAATTGGTTTGTTTATGGTATGGTCAGTCAAAATGTGGGTGGGGGAATTTCCAATCATAGAAATGAATTATTTTCGCAATTTCATAGAATTGATTGATTGATTATTTATTGTTTTAGAAATGAGCTATAGTGTTTCTATAACTTTGATTTATATATTCCTTTTGTTTCACTTAAGATTTACTCTGTTGTAGGTACAAAGAATTTGAAAGTATAATTCATCACCAAAGACTAAGACCACATGAATCTCCTGATGATTATCCATGGAAAATATCTGATTCGGATCTTGTTGCAAATAAACAAAAGGTATAAAACTTCATATGTATACTGCCCAAAAGGTTTAAGGTGCTTTTAAAAAAATTGCATGCATTGCACAATGATATATTTGTAGTCTATAGTCCAGCTGTATATGTCATACTGGTGTTGATGTAGTTGAAAATGAGGACCTAATATCACTTATATTCCCGCTCTGAAGGAGAGGGGTATACAGTTTTACCCTTGTTCGTCATTCCGTCCATCATACGTTTGTGACAGTCATTTTATCGTAACATAATTCTCAGCATCTATATAATATTTTGCATGATGCTTTATGTAGGTATGGTGTATTAAGGGATGCATTTTCAGATTCATCGGACATCTACTAATTTCAACATTTTTCAAAACATAATTCCCAGCCATTCTATGCCACAAGCCAAAATTTTGCATGAAGCTTTATAAAGGTATGATCGTTTGTGGGGTGCATTGTCAGATTAATCAGACATTTATCTCTTGTTGGCTAAGAACATGAAATTCTGTAAAACTTTATTGACAGCTGTAATACGTTTAGAGCGGGGAAATCACTAGATCCTGAATTCCGAGAACCTCGGTCTCTGAATCAGTGACTGGTCTTCATATGTATTTTAAATTTTGTCAAAGATTATGACAGACGAAGGGGACTAATGAAAAAGAAATGTATGCCTTGTCAGAATGGGTAAATAAATATTAGAGGAAAATTAAAATCACGCATATGACACGTCAAACCAAAAGTGCCTGCCATCTACCTTTTTGTGTTTCGTAAACCAGAAGTGATAAAAGAAATAGATAGGTTACACGAGGAGTATATTTTGGTTCCAGATGACTTGTACATGTAACACCATTGCCTTTGTTTGTAAGGCTCATTATTACATCTGTATATTAAACGGACATTGCATTAATTCCACATTTATACTCCAACTGCTCTTTCAAAAGATAAAATTCTTCAAAATCATGTTTCAGTTTTAAACACATTTAATATACCAGTCAAATGAATGGATAAATATGAGTTACCGTACCTACATGTATAGTAGATTCCAAAATTTCATGAAACCCCATACAAACAAAGACACCTGTACGTTTCTGGATCCACTAAATGGTCTACAAAGCTTCTATCTTTTACTCCTCACGAAAGTTTTGACAGCTGACAGGAGAAACGTTTTCTAACGTATTGTGTGCGATAGTACATGTATATGCTGGAAGTGGTGTAAATCATTTGTTCTCTTATTAGCTGACCTGCTTTAGATTCTTACGAGGAAGCTTCTAGAAGAGAAGAATAAGTCTCTAGCTATGGTCTTTAAACCGACATTAGATTTATCGACGATGTTTTTTCTATTAGTAATAACTTTCCTTCATATGACCATTCAATACATGTACATATATCCCAAAGAAACCGAAATAAAAGACACCAGTCTTCCACATCTGCTTCATACGTTGATATTCATTGAATATAGACATTAACGGCTAACTAACAACTCAACCGTATGACAAGCGGCTCTGTGCAATCGCCACATCTTTCACGTGTTATTTTTATCCTATAAGACACTGTCTTTTGGAATAAATTGGCGAAATTAACATTGTATTAAACGTAATCATGATAATAATAATAAAAAAACACACATATACAAAGTCAAGTGTTAGGACAACACAGACCTCCGACATAAGCGACGGCAGGATCATGTGCCATGGAGGAGTAAACATCCCCTGCTGACCGGTCACACCCGCCGTGAGACCTCAGTCGAAATAAAGTAAACAAGATTACCCGTCGTCTAATCTAGTTCGAAAATAACAGTCTAACAAAGGGGAATTAAATCAAACACATCAGTCAACATATGACTTAGTGATAATTTGTAATTGGAAACAAGGTCATTATAGCGACCATAGAATTTGCAAAATGATGACCTTAAGATAAAGCATTGAAATTGATATAAGTTTCTCCATCGTTAACTTTACATATCTATGTAGCAATATTCCATTATCACTTGCATTTAGCGTTTATTTCTTTCAACTGACTCGATGGGCAAGGACATGGCGAGTTTTTAAATCGAAGCAGGCTACTGACAAACAAGTTGATGTTGCACAGGGTATTCAGGGGTCCGTGTTTGTCCAGCTCTTAATTTGAATTCCGTCTGGAATTGATGAGATAGATCACTGTTCGTTATCTTCATTGACAACTTTCATTATGCCTTCGTATTTTCCTGTTACAGATCTACAGAAATATTAAGCTTAAGGAGCAGTTGTTGATTCATTCTCCAGAGGCGTCTCTAATTGTCATGTGAGTATATAAGTTTAAATATTAATAATGTTCAGTTTTTTATTTGTCTAATTGATTATATGAACAAAATCCTCTTCAATAGTCACGTGCTCTTTCCTGTGGAATTTGTAGGACACTTCCGGTTCCGAAGAGAGAGGCTTGTCCAGCAGCTTTATTCATGGCTTGGTTGGAGATGATATCACGTGGTATGCCACCTACGCTATTTCTTAGAGGAAACCAAGAAAATGTTCTCACATATTATTCTTGAGTTGACACTACAAGTGGAGTATTTGTGAGATGAAATGCAGAAATAATTTTCGTTCATAAGTAGCATGTTTTTGTAGATATAGTTCTATTGCTCAAAACGACTGTAATCACAAGCTGTGGTACTGTGTTTTATGGTCGCTCGAAAATGGTGATTATTCATTATACATGTATCATATTTCATATGCATGTACATATATGCAAGAAATACAAATAAAGTAAACATGATATCTTTTGTTCTTTATTAGTTCTGTTAAACTGGCTTTTTTTTTCAGCGTGATCTAGCCCAGTTTTTTACCTTCTGCAACATTCAAATAATTGAAATAATTTCATTTAACTTTATGGAAGAAATGTCATTCTAACAGCTGTTAAACGCATACACTCGAGTACTGTTCCACTGCATATTCCAGAAGTGGGTGTCAATCAGATGTGGATTCTCAAAAAAGATCTATAGAAAACTTCAAGTCACGAGATTTTTCTAAAATTGACTGCATCAAAACGTATGATTTCTCCACACTTTATACAACAATTTCTCACGATAAATTAAAATCTAGGCTTTTCAGATAATTGATAATTGCTTTTTGAACAAAAACGGCACCCGAAAATACAGTTTCTGTCATTGGGAAACAAGATACATATTTTGTCAGAAACCACTCTCTGATTGCCCACACAAGTACTCTGAAGTAGATATTTAAGGCATGCTTGGGTTTCTTATAGATAATATTTATGTAGTCTTTGAGACCATGTCTTCCAACAATCTGTTGGTATTCCTATGGGCACTAATTGTGCCCCTTATTGGCAGAACTTATTTTTATATCATACGAAGCAGAATTTGTTCAGAAACTAAACCATTACGGATTAAAACAAAAAACCTTGCCGTGTCCTTCAACCTTACTTATAGTATATAAACGATGTCTTATCAATTTTCACAATTATGTCCATTTGATATATCATGACGAACTTTAAATAAAGGACACCACAGAATCTGACAGATGTGCTTCATATTTGGATATTTACTTAATATTGACTCTAATGGCAGACTGACAACTACATTATATGATAAACGTGATGACTTTGACTTTGCAATTGTCAACTTTCCTTTTTTATAGTAAATGTACCACTATCACCTGCTATGGTGTGTATGTCTCTAAGTTGATTCGATACGCAAGGGCATCCATGCGTATATGATTTTTAAAGCGAGGCCAACTACTAACCAAAAAGTTTATGTTGCAGGGTTATAACGAATCTCGTTTAAAGTCATCATTCGCAAATTCTACGGTCGCTATAATGACATTGTTCGCGATTACAAAGTATCACAAGTCATATGTTGACTGATTTGTTTCACAACCTTTGTTATAGTATTTTCATACTAATTGACGACGGGTAATCCCGTTTACGTTGTTTCGACCAAGGGCTCACGGCAGGTGAGACCGGTCGGCGGAGGATGCTTACTCCTCCATGACACCTGGTCCTGCCTTCGCTTTTGTCGGAGGTCCGTGTTGCTCTACACTCGACTTTGTGTACATGTTTTATAGGATTATGATTACGTTTAACACATTGTTAATTTCGCCAATTTATATGGCAATGGTTGTCCCACCCTAGGACCTGAATCGTTACCCAGATGCCATGCATTTCACTATTTAGGTACAAGGCTACACTATAGATTTGTAATAGAGATATTTGATGATACAAGAAATTATCGAGGAGAATTTTATTTTATATTCATTTTGGTAACAATAACCGAATTATGCAGATTGGTAGATGAATGCTCAAATTACCATCTGTGTAATCGAATATTTCTATTATAAATCAATAGTGCAGTCTTGCTTTGTTTCGGTATGATAAACAATTTATTGTACAGAAAAGTTATTGCATAGTAGTTCGGCGTTGACCTCGGAGAATATGATTATTCATATCCCCTCACTGCCGTGCAATAAGTAAGTGTATAACATAGATATACTCCTGGGTGGATATCGCTACTGGTGGTTGGTTCGTCCCCGATGATGTCATAAGCCCACTTAAGCTCTCTGCTTCCAATATTTATTTGAAAAAAAGATCTACTTAAATTGTAAAATCCATAAAAATTCTCCTTCTCTACTTCCATATTTATTTGAGAAATTCTAGATACATTATGATGATGTCCATAAAACCCTCTACTTCATTTGTGAAATTCATGAACGCAGGATAAGTGGTTCAGGTCCTAGAGCGGGCCCAGTGTGATCATATAGTGAATATGTATTAAATCTTAGAAAATCTTCTCTGATTTTATATAGATATTTGAGAAAAAGTAAATGTATGTTTATGATGTCAATAAAGCCCGTTGTCAAAATTGTAGAATTCATGATCCCTGGGTATGGGGCCGATATGGCCATAGTGAAAATGTGAAATCTTAGAAAATCTTCTACTCCAATTTATATATGAAAAATATAAATGTATGATTATGATGTCCATGAAGACCTTTACTGAAATTGTAAAATGTATGGCCCCTGGGTCAGGGTTTCTGGCTTTAGTATGATTATATAGTAAACATTATCTACTTCCAAACATGCTTGAGAAAAACTAAATAATGATTATAATGTCCATGAAGCCCACTACCTAAATTATGAGATTCATGGCTGCTAGCAGTGAGAGATATGCTTCAAACTTCCTTTTTCTCCTCTTGTATTATTGAATCTAGGAATCGTATGGATATTTCAAAAGATGATAAAATGTGGACAAGACTCCATATTGAGGCATAAATGCAAATATGAGACTTCCTGTAGGAGCTATGATACTGGTGACTGTTAAGGTCGGTTGACCTTTTGTTTGTGTTTGTATCGTCCTTACTTGTGAGAAGATTGTTAATTTCATCGAAGCTGGGAAGATGAAACCTATCTCATATGACATTTACTGCTCTCAGAAGTTTTCGTTCAAAGAATGATAACTCGTGGGAGAAAATGCACGAGGTTATCAAAAGGATGGAATATGATGGGGAAATATGATATTTGAGGGATATATACAAGTATGAAGTCTTATCTCCCCTTGCACGTGACTGGCTAAGCCAATCAGATACCGCGTTGTTTGAAATTAATAATAACAAGAGTAATTTCCCTGTTGTTGCAAACCTTCAGTTACGTTTGTTTGCAACTGTACATACACGTACCCGAGTGCGGTATCTGTAACGATAACACCCTTTGGATGATCATTCTGGATTGAGGTCTGCTTCCCACACAATGAGAGATTATTCCACTGATATCCAGACACGTCTCCGTCTGTATGTTTTCATCTCTCATCCTAAGCCCCAGCTGTACCAGAAGATTTGAGACAGTTTTTCTTCGAATATTGCTCTGGGTCTTTCAGTTCCCTATGAGGACTATTATTGATTGATTGGCTATTTACTGTTTTACGTCCCACTCGAGAATATTTCACTCATATGGAGACGTCACCATTGCCGGTGAAGGGCTGCAAATTTAGGCCGATGGTAGGCACTCGGGGCCTGTGAGCAGGGACGGATCTTTTTCGTGTCACACCTGCTGTGAACGGGGCCTCTGTTTTTCCGGTCTCATCCGAATGACCGCCCCATTCAGTCGCCTTTTACGACACGCAAGGAGATGCTGAGGACCTATTCTAACCCGGATCCCCACGGGAACTATTAATTACAATTGTAGTCGCTTCTGTCGGAGGTCCGTATGCATGTATGTATTCGTAACTCTTCGAAGAATTCCCTGATTGTCGGCAACATTTTCTATAAAATTTCTAAGATGTTCTCTTAATTTAGAGGATCCACAAAAAAAAAATCACACACACCCCCCCAAAAAAACCAGCAGAATCATTTGATCCACCACGGGTGTGTACTTCTAAATCTGATTAATAGGCAGAAGTGCACAGCAAAAGTCAAATGATGTCGACGTTTCCTTTGGCAGCGTAATTATTCAAAGAAGAGAAAGAATATTTACATACATGTAGCTCACATTGTAAACTGTGCAAAACAACTCAAACATCCTTTTATTAATACATGTCGAGGATACAGAAAGACAGAAGTGATTTAAAAATTATGCTATAATTCCCTATGTATATGCACTGTGAAAATTTTGCATTGCCAACCTACCCTGTTTTCTGGGTAATGCTTCAAGCAATTACAAACTTGGTTGAAAATGGTAATATTCTAAAAATAAATATTGAAGTAGTTTACATAATTTGGTATGTGGTCTATTAACATATAGCCATTAAATAGGAAATAATTTATTTTAATAACAGTATTATCAGTAGCAACTAGCAAGAATTCATTCCAATTGAGGTGTAGTACCGTCTGACATTATACAGTCATAATTCGGGGGAAAAACTTGTTTTTCGTATTAAGTTGCATTGATTTACTTTTAGTAGTTTACTACACACATTTTTGTGATTTGATAAAAACATTTTCCTATCGTTGTTCCATCATTATTGATCATTCGTATGCATATTTCCCTCGTTTGAACAGAATTGCAAACGAAGAAATATTGCATTAACACAGGCACTTGGTTTTTGTAAATAATATGACGTCTGTATAACTAATATACAACTCATTATCTTATTCTCGTGTGCCATTAAGTTTGCAATTTCCATGTGTCCATATCTGATTTTGTCGTTGAGATTTTTGTAATGTACCGACACTTTGCATTGAAATGGATCTTTTTAGATAGGACACTCTCATCATAAGTCATATGTAAAGAAATGAATATACAACGGTTTTTTTAATGTCTCAATACACGTTGCTGAATCACTTGTAGTTAGAAAGTTTATTTAAATTGTCCAAATTTTGACTAATGATTCAATATAAATAGTTAAACAAAACACAGTAACAAGCTCATCTGCTAAATCAAGGCGTATGGTTATCTTTACAGAACGCCTATAGTAGTCAGGCGATGGAAAGTGGTTGCCGTCCAAGCAGAGACAGACGGTAACCGTGTACTTGGGAAAAAGGGTATAAGCTGCTGGTCAATCTACTGAACGCATCCCGACAGACACATCGCGACGTCAGCGCACTGTCACGATATAACGCGATGCCCGTCTTGGACGTCTCCTCCTCGTTACAGACGTAGACAAGCTTGCTCAAGAGATTAACTCATATATCTATCCCAAATAAGTCCAAAGCCAGCAGCTCGCGTTCCACTACACGGTGGCAGCCTTAATGTGTCGTCATTCTAAACCTTACCACGAGAGTCGGTCTTTGTATCACCAGATCGAAGCATTCTCCTTTTCTGTGCTATCTCTTCTCGCTCGAACGACAAATACCAGTATCTAGTGTCAATTATACATTCTCGACACACGCTATTACTAAAGGCTCCCGTCTAACGAGAGCGACCGTCAATACGACCAAAACTAACATGATCCATCATTACACATATATTACCCAGCTCATACAGAAGACACGATCAACTCCTCCTTCGTCATCTCTTGCATAACACCATACCTGCTACGTGTCTCATTGAAGTGTACATTCATAGATATCATGATGTGAACAAGAGTTTGCGCAATTGCTATATGACAAAACTCATATGACCTCCTCGTCTCATACAACACCTCATAACCTTTATCAGAAGCCAGTACTTAAATCCCTGCAGAATTACTATTTCCTTTCAGTGCTTATGTCTGATCACACAATACTGGACAGACTTCCACAATATATAGCCTGCGTATACGAGTCTAGTTCACGTCTCCAGTCTATACTGACCATTACTAACACAATAGCCTGTCTATCGCCTCTTAATTATCTCCTATAGCCCTCTCCATAACGTATAAACACTCTATCAATTCTTCCACATCTGCTATAATTCTATTCTTCAACTGGGATTATCTTTTCACATCATTTACACAGATATATATAATAGTTGATTTATCTAACATACAATACAAGATACTTATCAGTCTCTTATATTACTGAATTTTACGTCTCTATATATCATTTTACAGCTTACACATGATTCATATACATATACTTGCGCAACCTTCAAGCCATTAAAATTATCAGCCTACCGAAACAACTGGTATCTCTTTTATACTATAAAATCTTTTACTATTTACGTTATTATTGTATGATCGTTTGATTAATAAATTCCTTCTTAATTATACGGCGACCCTCTCAATGCTTAGATCATCTGAATCATCCTCACTATCTCATTATTTCCAATTTCTATCAGTAAACCTATATCTAATGCGCTGTGGTCAAAATATATCTCACATTTCCATTTCCGCAGCTTAATTTTTCGAAAACTGGAAGACTGTACCTGTACAGAATCCAGAAAACAAACAACACTTTTTCAACAATGGCATATAGATATCTTAAATCTACATTACAAGTATTTGATACATTCGCTAAATGTATAACACATAAATTTATACAATTCATAATCTATTAAACCAGAGATTATATGCCAATAGATGAAATATACACATGTATTTACTTCGTTTGAATGAATTTTCGTGTTTTAGAAGAATAACTCCTGTTCTACTTCTGGTGTTATGTCCAGATAATAGTACCAAGGCTGATGTTAACAATGTTCTACCAAGACTGCATTGTTTATAACGTGTTGAGGAATTTGGATCCCCCATTGAAGTGTCGGGGCGAAGAGATTTCCAACGAATACTGACTATCATGCAGAAGTCCGCTGCCACTCTTTCATAATCCGACCAGGTTCATTTGCATAGATAACCGTGGAATTCCGGTGCTTTATATAATCTACTCTAGCATTTCTGAGAGTTTTCATTGTTCACAATTATCAAAGTCGATCAAGAATAAACAAGAGATTTGTCAAAAAAAGACAAATCAAGAAATCATATGATATTCAATACATCTTTTATTGATATTTATGGAAGTAATTTAATATTTAAAATGCGATTCTTTTCGTTTTCGTGATATTGCTCAGACACAATTCATTTAAAGGAGCTTAAAAAATGATCAAAAGACATATACAACAATTGGAGCGGTACATAATTATCTACAAGTCGGAGATAAAAAAAAATTGCATCCTATTGCTTCATTTAACAGCTTATAATGTTCATTAAAGTCTTAATCATACATAGTTCATCTATTCGAATATTTTCAGAAGAACCAAGAGAGACAAATAAATATACCTAACACGTCAAAAGTCGACACATCACCAAACGAAAGACACATGTCCAAGTCCAATATCACCGAATGATTCCATGCGTAGAAATCAAATCGACACAGCAATCGACAAAGGACTAAATCTGGGATAAAGCCCCAAGGAAACGATAGACAGAATTTCCCCCTTGTATATCTTGTTTTATTCAATTTAAGCTTTACATTGGTCATTCTTTTTAACTGAAGCGACAAGAACATGAATTAAAGGACGTATACATAAATTATA
>CAJDSM010037488.1:24912-35449 GCA_903981925.1 Ostrea lurida
TTGTGTGACTTTTGAGTTGTTGGTACTATTAGTTGGTCTCTCTTGTTTCTTCTGAAAATATTCGAATAGTGTACTATGTCATGATTAAAGATACTTTATGAACATTATAATGCAGTTATAAATGAGCAAAAGGAATGGTCATTTTTTTTTCATCTCGATTGTAGATATTATGTACCGCCCCATTGTTGTAATCGTACTTTTGATCATTTTTTAAGCTCCTTATAAAAGTGAATTGTGTCGACAATATCCCGAAACGAAAGAAATCGCCATTTTATGAATTAAATTTACCTTCCAAAATATCAATAAAAGAGTAATTGAATATCATCTACCTGATTTCCTTGATTGTCTTTTTTTGACAATCTCTTGTTTTCTTGTCGCCTGTGATAATTGTGAACAATGACAAACTCTAGAAATGCTAGAGTGATTATTATAAAGCACGCCGAATTCCACGCTTCTATTGCAGCCAAATGAACCTGGTCGGGATTCATGACAAGAGTGGCCACACTTTCTGCAATGATAGCAGTCAGTGATATCGTTGAAATCCTCGTTCGCCCCGACACTTCAGTATGGTGGATCCAAAATCCTAACCACGTTATAAACACAATGCAGGTACTTGGTAGATACACTTGTATAAACATCACCTGGTAAGTTCTCTGGACATACAACACCAGACGTAGACAGGAGTTCGATTCTTCTACAAACACGGAAATTCAATTCAAACGAAGGTAAATACATGCTTGGATGTATGTTTCAATACTTTGCATAATATCATTACTGTATCTAACTCGATTATGAATATGTATAAATTATGTTATACACTTTAGAATGTAATCAAATACTTGTAATGTAGATTAAGATATCTATATACCATGTGAACAAAGTGTTGTGTCTGTTTTCTGGATTTTTACAGCGTACGTCTCCAAGTTTTCCGAAAATCTAACTGCGGCAGCCTTTTTCCACATCAGTTTCAGATCAATGGATGAATACGAAGCTAAATTAAAATTGTGCAACATTGAATTCCCGGTAATATATATTAAGCATTCAACGTCATTACAATATACGTAAATTCACATAAACTGTTGTACAATGTTATTGTATCGCAACGTTTGTTATCTGTATATATTTTAATAGAACTATTCGTAATATAAAAATCATAGTACCTTAGATATTCTTTGAGAAAAAATCAGACCATATTTCCTGTGTTTTGGAAAAGATACAGTTGAAAAAGAATGCAATTTGCACATTCTTCATACTTGAATTCTGAGTTATCCTCTCTTTGAGAATGCAATGCATTGCACCTGTATGTATACATACTACAAAAACACTGTCAGTTGTTGTATAATTATATTTATCATCCATCAAGTAATTCTGAAGGAATTGAATAAATGTTTTGCGTTGTCTGTAACACTTATTAACATTGGAAGTCTTCAATTTATCTATGAAATGTACATTGCGTATGCCCTTAAGATACCGAATGTGCTATCTAATCATATCTGGTTCTGTTGTTGTTAATGCTTTTCTTTCAGTAATAATGCAGAACATGTTAAACTCGAAACATTTTCTGGTGATAAAAGAAAGTTTATATTGCACTGCTAGTTATAGTTTGAAAAGTCGTTCAAATTCTGCATTTTCATGTATCTCTGAATTGTATACTGGTACCCCAAAATAGTGACACAACATGTACATTAAGAAAACCACGCGATTTATACCACTTTTAAAGTACAGGTTACACGTCTCGTCTTTGATTGGCAAGGCAAACAATTTCACATCGCAATGAAATACTATGGAGTGTCTGTAAAATAAAAACATACGCTGCTTTCAGAAGAATGAGCATTGTTCAACTGTGTTTTGTTTTAAAATATTTAAATATGAATCCATATATCAGTCAATTTGGACATTTAAATCACTTTCTACTAAACGTGATTCAGCAACGTGTAAATACGAGACATTCAAACAACACACAGTTGTATATATCATTTCTTTAAATATTGACTTCATGATGATGAGTGTCTATCCTAAATCAGACCTCCATTATCAAATGACAAAGTGCTCGTAACATTTACAAAGAATAACACTCAACGACAAAAAATCACGATATGGACAACATAGCGAAATTGCAACTTATGGCACACAGAAATAAGATATGACGTCTGTATACTAGTATACAGACGTCATATCTTATTTACAGAAACAAGTGCCTGTGTTATGGCAATATTTCTTTCAGTCTTGCAATGTCGTGTTCACGAGGGAAATATGCCAAGAATGATCAAAATGTCGTGAACCCAACGATAGGCATGAAATATGTTTTATCAAATACAAAAATTGTGTGTGTAAACGTACTAAAGTAAATCAATGCAACGTAAGTACGAAAAACAAAGGTTTTTCCCCCAGAATATGTACATGTATATGTCAAACGCGTACTACACCTCAATTTGAGAAATGAATTCATTGCTAGTTGCTACTGATAATACATGTATTAAAACTAATTATTCGCTTTTAATTAGCGGCTATATGGTTAATAGACACCATACCAACCACTATTGCATTTTGGATTTATTCACCTATATGTAAACCTTTCCAAATAACATTACGCTAAACAGCACATTCGCTGCATTGTAAACAAAAAAACTAACAGAAAAAAATGATGGAGCTCAAAGTGTAAAGGCAAAGATAACAAACAGTGATCAATCTCGTAAGTCCTAAATATAATACAAAAACAAGAGTTGGGCAAACACGGACCCCTGGAAAGAATTAAGTAACGGTGTAAAAAGTTATTACAACAAGGTAAAACCACCAGTTACGTGTCAGAGATCATAGAGTTGTCCAGGTTTTTTCTAGAACATTTTAAGAAGCGTGTAGAGCTTCGATGGTGTCTAGACAAGGCAGGAAACATACCATGACCGCTCGAGATAATCGGAAGCTAGAACGCCTTGTATTTTTAATCCCACAGGATAAGTGAGATCACGGATTTTAATGAAAATTGGGAACAGCCGATATCCAAAAGAACTTTGCTACATTTTACATATATACAAAAATGGATATTCGTGAGACGGGTTGCAAAAAAAAAACCAAACCAACAACAAGCGATTGAGACAAACAGGACAAAGCGGCAATCTAGGTGTAGAGAAGAATGGAAATTGAAAGTTGACGACTATTAGAGAAAATTTATATTCTCCAATGATTCCGAAATAGTTGTGGTAATTGGCAATTGATTGGACTATCGCTTCACATTTCTAAGTGTGAATATTCCAATAACAGAAAAAGTAGTATATTCAGAGTTTGACTCGAACTTCAGTGTATCACTTTACTTGTAACTTCATCAAATGAAAATATGTGATACTAATTTTGGTGCACGTACCGTATGTGACACATTCGAAAATAATTTCTCATCAGCGATATTTGAAGTCAAAAAGTTTGGAAAGTCAAGGACAATATTTGATATATATAGCGATATTTGAAGTCAAAAAGTTTGGAAAGTCAAGGACAATTTTTGATATAGATAGTGATATTTGAAGTCAAAAAGTTTGGAAAGTCAAGGACAATAAATTTTTTTTTATAGATCAAGCCTTAAAATTTCTAAACGTCAATACCCTGCATAAGACAGACACTCCTACGTTTAAGACATTTCCAATGTTTTGTGACGTTATATAAGAAATGAATTATATATTTTTTCGGTGATTGCAGGTATCTTCGAATTTTAGACGGAAAAACTCATCAAATTGCGCGGAAGCGCATTGATGAAAAAGTTTTACCATCAAAAATATCAGGTTGAATAACCTGCATTCACCTTAAGGATGTTGGTAGGCTGACTTGTGAGAACAACTGCGCAGGACGCTATCACTAAGTATTTTACCTGCTTCAATACTACCCCATCGGTGCAAACTAAATTACACATTTACAGCTGAAACCCGTCCAGGTTTGAAAATTTTGTTGTCAATTCAAGATTTGAAAAGGGTTGGTAGGGACTATTTGTGGCGGAAGATTGATTAATCAAAAAGCATTGATTTACAGTTTCATTGCATACCAATATTACCGTTCTATTTTATGCCCTATTCGTTATATTACAGTTTAAAAATTAATGATACAAGTAATGAACTTGGAACGTAGTCCAAATATTTGTTATTTATTAATTTGAGGTATTTGCCAAAACAGAATACATATTTCTTTAAAAAGTCAATTTTCAATTTACTCGAAATTCTGTGCAAAAAATCAGATTATTTTGGCCAATAGGTTTTAAAATTGACCGAAATCCTCTACTTTAGAGTTCCAGTTTAAATTTTGGGAACAAGATTCTGATTATTACTCAGTGAATTTCAAGAAATTGACATCACTCCTAAGAATTATTGATTTAACCTGAAAATTAGATATCATGAATTTTCCGATAAACAAGTGCAGAAGTATATTTATTTCCATTACAAAGTTTTTAAATCTTTTTTTTTTATCTGTAATTAGCAAGAAGACACTTTAATTATGCTATCTATTTCATGTAATGATTGAATCTGTATTCCTATGTTTATTACACCAACAGACAATGGAGTTTAACATGAATAAATCTGAGGAAACTTTTAAGTGCAAAAAGGTCATGTTTATAACATGTAGCCGAAAACAAGCATGAAAACCCAATTTTTTCTTTTTAATTTCCCGATGCTCTTCAATGGGATAGAAATCAAAAAATACACTTCCCAAAAAATTGAGCCATCACAAAAAACCTCACCCTAGAACCTTTTAAAAATTACAAGAGGCCCACAGGCCTTAACGGTCACCTGAGTATCATAGCCCACACGGGAGTCTCATTTTGCATTTCTTAAGTCTCAAACAGAAAAGCATTTTATTCACATGTTAATATCTTTCAATATATGCATTGCATATGATTCCTATTCATATACACAAGATAATTATCATTTAAACAATCTACACGATTGTTCAAGAATTTTTAATGGATAAACCAATATTGCTACTTATGTCCAGTGAGCTTGACCTTTGACCTTAATTCAATTAAAAGAACATCTCGTCTCATGAGTAGTATATATGTATGAAATTAGTGACTCTAGGTAGAAAGATAATGCTCCTGGAACCCCGGAAACCAATATGCTACTTTCTATCTATGTCTTCCAGCTGCACTTGACGGGGCGGGGCGCCGGGGGGGGGGTGTGGGCCAACCTGATTTGAACCCACAAAAAAATTACCATACTATTGAGACCTTTTCCATTTCCATTGCACCCGGACACCACCCCTTTCCCCCCCCCCCCGGGCCCTACACCCATATGATTCCCAATACGGCCAGCCATTGTTCAATCACAATTACCAAAGTTCAAAGGACAGACATTGTGTTAAGATTGCGGATGGGCTTACAAACAATGCACAAAACTTATCTCACAGCGTTCGGTTAATGATGTAGCATTTTATTCTCCAAAGAAACTTTCCCCGGATTTTGAATGACGAAGGAATTATATTATCCGAAGCGGTAGTGTGTGCTGCGGAGCTGATTGGCAAATTTCTCTATGACCATCTCTCCATATTCGATACACTATAAGTCTGGGAACCATTCTGCCTACAGGACCGGATGTGCCAGACAATCTGTTGTAATCTTGCTCCCTAGTTAAGATCAACGTCAGTTTTGTATAAGTAATATTCTGATAACCCCCCTATCACCCCCTCTCTCCAATCGTCATAGGGTTTGGGAGTCCCACTATATATCCTCTTGATTTATTGCGCTTGAGTATGGTGACACAGACCAGCAGGTATCTGAAATTGACATGTCACTATATGACCAGATGGATGTAAGATTTTGAGATTATTGATAAAATCTCAGGAGAAAGGGAACATACCTGTCACTTTCGACTAGGTATCCTTAAAAGATTATATTTCATTTACTTATCTCACAAATCCAGGTAATTACAATAAAGCTCATACATGAGATTCACATAGCATTGAATAAGAAGTAATTCCTAGATTTCATTATGGTCACAAAAATTTGTGATAGAAAATGGTAAATTTATACAATATTGTTATAAAATATTATCAGATATAAATATTAAATACACTATGATTATTGATTATTTATTGTTTTATACGTTACGTCTCACCGAGTAATGGAGACGCACCAATGCCTGTTGAATGGCTTGCTTTTAGGCTATGCTCAGCACTCGAGCAGGGAGGGATCTTTATCGTGCCACACCTGCTGTGACACGGGTGCCTCGTTTTTACGGTTCATCCGAATACCGCCCCATTCAGTCCGTCCTCTTACGACACGTTAGGGATGCTGAGCCACGACCATGAGTGCGGTTAACCCGGATCCCCACTTCGAACAACATACTTATCAATGTGCTCTCGGATTAACACAATACTTGATATATTAATGGGGGCTGTTCTTGGAGACCTAAGCCGTACATACTGTACCCCGCCCCCATAGCTTGAGAACCACCCCCCCCCCTCCACGTCGCGTTCAATGTAAATCACCATTATTCGGCAACACCAGCAGCGGGTGTGATTTGCCTAGTAGTATACTTAATAACAATTGAATGTACTATTGAAGCCTAGATTATAGCAGTTGCGGGAACATCTATGTATATTACATGTACAATATGTATCCACAACCCTTGAATATTACTATTTACTTTGTGCATATTCATCAGCTATAACTTTTTGTTTAGTAGCACATTCCAAGATGGTATGGGCGTGGATGCAAGATCATGGTTGGTCTTTGAAAAGTGCGGAAAAAAAAATTCCTTTTTCTGTCATTGTGGTTCTTTAAAAAGTCGCCCTGGGACCGGAAAAGGAATCACCCCCTCCCCCCCCCCCCCCCCCGGGGGCCGGAAGGCGCGATCCAGAAAAATTTTTCCAGGGGGGGGTCCAACCTTAAGTAACAAATTACCAATTACATCACACCACCACACACCACACACTCATTACTAGTTAGTTTGATTGTGTATTTGTGGATTGCATTCTGTTTGACCGCTATATAAAAACTGTGGAAGATACACAAATATGAAAAATAACTATTTTTTTCCATCTTCCAGTAATAATCGGCTATATTAAGCTTTTGCAATTCCAGGGGGGGTGTCCGACCCCCCCCCCCCCACCCCTCTCTAGACTCGCGAAGGGTGTACTACCACTTAATTCAGTGGGTGGGCTATTCACGTTTGCACAGCATGCTAGACTACTGTCTACAATTTAGTGTAATATGCGGGCCCTGGTGTCTTTAGCTTTGACTCATTACCTGCGGTAGAAAGAAAGCCAGAGGGTCCTCCAGAGGTAAGCAGATCGCCATTCATGTGTATCATTGAAGTCACGCATATACACACAGGAACAAATATACCGCGAACTAAAAGGTAAGGCCGCTAAATTATATCATGAAAAGTTTCTCTTGAAATTGGAGTTTACATTGCAAAAGAACAGAAGGAATTAACAATGTCATTTTTGTTTCTTTTTCGGCCTTAATTAACTACAGACCTATATAAACGTAAAAGTTTAGTTAAGCCGTGTGTAGTATAGACACGCGAAGAGAGAGAAGACGAAGAGAGAAGACGAGAGAGAAGAGAGAGAGAGAGAGAGAGAGAGAGAGAGAGAGAGAGAGAGAGAGAGCAGAGAGATTTAAACCTATGTTAACAATGTGAGAGGTGAAAAATGACGGTTTTTATAGTAGACAAAATCAATTGAAAAAAAAAATATTCCGAAAGACATGAAAATGTTTGAAGTTATGTGGATTATTATCATTTCAATTCAGAAAAGAATTTCTTATTCATATAATGATGGGCGTTAATATTGCTTAGTTTGTGGAATATTTTTCTTATACATGTCACTACAATACGAATGCAGTACCGCATGCCCGCTGGCCACGTGTATCACTTCCTTTTCTGTTGCGGCGCAATCAGTGAAAAAAAAAAAGAACCATCATTCATGTTAACAGAAAACCTCGCAAAGCGGGAACATTTAGAACATGTTTTAACTCTGTTTTGCAGGTTTCTTGAGATGCTTCGAGTTTCAACGAGCCTTCCTGACAAAACTCGCGATCTTTTGCATATTCAACTTGCGTGTGTTTGTATGCGTCTATCACCTTCTATATCGTTATATACAGTCGCTAAACAAGAACTATGGTGTAAACTTGATTTACTTAGTTAGACAACAGACAAAGACAAATTACGACAGATCAAAACACTTTCCATGTCAGCACATCATTTTCGTCCTCTGTTGCGTTCTTATTTCGATGGCTCTCTGTGTTCTTTCTTCAAATCTTTTTCTTTTTCTTCGATGATTATAATTAAGCTTCCCCCAGGAATGATACTGTTTGACTACCACCAGAGAAAATGCGGGCTGGTAATACAGTTAAACGTCGGTATCTCGAACACTGACATCTTGAATATCATGCTATGCTCGGAATTGATCTGGAGCGTCCCATCCACTCACCACTTTTCTCAAAGTATTTTTACCCTCGATTGCTCGAATCCATGGTGACTAGTCACCAACTTCTTTCCTTGGGTCCCAATCCGTACGTCCCTCGAAAGATAGACGAGGTTCGACTGTATTTATAAATAGTAACATGGAAATGACATTTTGCAAAACCAACAGAGTTTTTTCAAAACGAACTTAAGCTTATGTAATGATGCGGTGTGATTAATAAATTCTTCCCACTTTATGCGTGAGTGGCAAAAAAGACCCCCTCCCCCCTCTCTCTCTTCTCTCTCTCTACTCTCTCTCTCTCTCTCTCTCTCTCTCTCTCTCTCTCTCTCTCTCTCTCTCTCTCTACTCTCTCTCTCTCCTCTCTCTCTCTCTCATCTTCTCATCTCCTCTCTCATGATTTTGTTCTTTAGTGTCGGGATCGGCGGTTGCACGTGCCTCTTGGGTTTGTACATGCGTTAGTTTTCGCGACTATGGAGGTCATCGCACACAGAGTGTAGGACGCTGTCCGGAGTTCTGGGAACGCAAGCTTTATCACATCGCCGCAGATGTGGCTATTGCTATAATTTGTGGTTTTTTTAAGAAAGGGGGGCGCCTCCATCGCCATCATCTCCCTATGTGGCTGTGCGGGTGCCGGCCAAGGAGAGCAAAAATCATGCTGGCTGTGTAAGTAAAAACTTAAAGTAACGTATTGATTCAAAGTAAATGTTGCTTATAACAAAGGTGCTTAAGGTAAATAGTTTTGCTTAAAAGTAAAAGTGATGCTTAAAAGAAGTAAATGTGATTGCGCATTAGTTGTAAAGAGCGTTTGTTCTGAGATAAGTAGTGTAGATTATGCTATTAAGAAGAGATTCAATTGTCGGGGAAATTGTTAACTATAGTAAAATTGTTGCTTAAAGTAAGGAGGTAATTGTTTAAAACTATTTACTGTTTTCATGTGTGGGGTATTCTTATTATTACAATATTCCATATTACACATCAAAATTGTAATAGTTGTAGAGTTGAGTCAGTTTAGGAGTCAGTTTTAGCTACATCATAACGTTTAATGATATCACTGTTTTCATTTGCACATGTACAACATAATGTATTTTGATTGCAGATTTCTGAAGAATTAAGGCTAGGCGATGGTTTATTTATGCTCTATTTCATCACAACTTATATTTTGAGACAGAATTCATTGCAAAAAGCGTTCTACACTGAAAAGAATGTGAAATGCTCTACGCGTGGCCTTTTGAATTCGGTCGTATTTCATTTATATGACGACGTTTTTTTAGTTCTTGTATCAATAATAATGATTTCCATTCATTATGTCGTAGTTTCAATAAATTCCAAGAAAACGCAACTAGAAAAATAAAGGGATCACCACAGAGTCTTCCATGTCTTGCTTATTTTTTACCGTCTTATATTGATATCTAAACCTGAACATTAGAAACATTAACGGCAAACTAAACTACTCCAAATCTTTATGACAAAACGGGAACGATTTCATGCTTCTCCAATCGATCAACTTTCCATATTATGAGCAAATATATCCATCATCAACCTGTCTATGTATGGTGTGTAGTTGTCTCCAACTGATTCGATACGCCAAGTAGCATTGTTCTGCGTATGATCAAGTTTTTGAGATCGGAAGGCCGCTAACTTACGAGACAAGTTGGTTGTTGCAGGGGTGTTTCATACAGTCACGGTTTAAATAGGCGAGCATTTCGTAAATTCTATTGTCGTCATATAACAATTTAGTGTTCCAATTATGACCACCCCCGAACCTGGCACCATTGAGTCACACATGCGTGAGGGTGTTCTGGATCATGATGTTTCAATTAGCCATTGTGTAAGACCGTATTTCTATCACACTGACTGAATATATGTGAACTTATACGGGTTACAATGACTTTACCTGTGTTTCCCCGTCGGTATGGCTACCACGGAACAATGTGGGCAGTGTCCCATTTTTCCGATGTGGACCGCAAATTCAATTCATGAGGGGTAGACATGATACATCCTAAACTATGGGGCACCGTGATCGCCACCTCTAGGGTGTGTCCAGAGGGTGGTGTCACTGTGTTTGCCCAAACTCTGTGTTTTTGCATACATATCGTATTTAGGACTTACGTATGATTTTGACATCTGCTTGTCGTTA
>CAJDSM010037489.1:4493-14684 GCA_903981925.1 Ostrea lurida
TATACTTATTCATTTAATCTTCATAGCAGTAATACTTTTAAAAGGAGAGATGGACCATCTCTCGATGGTCTACATGTATCTGATTTATGTAAATAATATTATGTTTGATAAATATGTCTTCAAATATCAGGCACCACTAGCCTGACTAGTGGCCTAGCCTACAATTTCATTTGAAGATCCAAATACATGTTTTGTGTGTTTATGCAATTTTTAATAAATCCCATGTTCAAAGACCGAATTGTGTAGATGAAACCCCACCTTGTCAATCAAGCAGAAGACAATTGCTACATGTATAACATGTAGCAAAATTAATTTGATTGATATATGATCAGCCAAGTACACCACAACCAGAGAGTCAACTTTATGTCTGTGCTATGACATATATGCTTTGCATACATTACATGTATGTACTGCTACATGTAGCTCTGTTTTGGGGACAGATGTAGCAAAGACATAATCTTACTGTGACCCAGTGCTAACGCTCAGTTCACATTTAAACCGGGTCCGAAAGGAACAATTATCACTTTTAAGATAGAAATTCTATTCTAAGGACAAGATGTTCGCTAAGAATCTTACAGATGTTTAATTGTTAGTTGTTGCATACACTTTTAAATATATTTTAATATATATCTGTCCCTAAAACATTAGACAACGCTTTTCAGAAACGAACGTCTTTCAGATAACCATGAGTGGAGGTAATGTAGTGCCACCGCTCACTACTCATGTCCTGGATACCTCGAAGGGAGTCCCTGGTGGTAGCATTAGCATGGTACTGATGATTCAGACTAGTAATGGAGAATTTAGAGAATTAGAGAGAGGGTAAGTTATTACTATACTGTAACAGTTCAATACCAGAAGTTAAAATTTCAATATACATGTAAAATGCTTATTGATTGCGTAATTATTCCATAGGTCAGATATGTTTATGTATTGACTGTTAAATTACAATTTCAGATATAATTTAAAATTGTTATATTTCACTGGGGAACTGTTTTGTGGATTAAATCTCGAATGAAATGCACAGTCTAATGTGTAAGGAAATAAGTCGTGTTAAACACATCCTAGCAAATCTGTAAAATGTTTGATTTAATCTATATATTTTTAAAAAAAATTGTCTACCTCAGATATTAAAGATTCTGATGTTTTGATTTTTCAAAGGAAAAACCTTTTCTATTTTCTTGTATTTAAAGGGAGAATGAATCATCAACTCTGATGATTAATGAATGATTCTATTGCATCTGAGCGTAGTACATGTTAACAATTACCTTTCCATCTTCCTTGAAATTGCATCCAATCTCTAAGATAAAGAAGTGTTAAAGAATTTTGTATATGTTGAAGTCAGCATGATGATTTTATATCGTAGGTTATGTAATTGTCTTTGTTTTTCTGGCCATCCAAAGTATTTGCTTTATACTGTACTCTTTGTTTTTTTTCTTTGTGAATAAATAGAAAAATGTTTATTCGCCTATTTGGTATATTTAAATACATACAAATATATACATACATGTACATAAATGCCAAGGATAACCCAGCTTATGAGTTCTTTTCCAAGGAGTCCTTTAATGCACAGATGTTGGCACTAGGGAGTCATTAAGTCCATAATGCGGGAGGAAATCGGAATACCGGAGGAAACCTGTGTGTCCATGCGGGTGACCACCATACCCTCACACATAACCTTTGCCAACTCGGGTCCCAGTGGTGTCAGAGAAGTGAGAGCTCTACCTCTCTGCTTCCTGGACATGCACCCTTAATCCCATGCCTGGCAAACTGAACTGAATCACAATTGTGTTGTTATATATATAGTGCTTAGAGACTATTTGCCAATGGCGATGAAATCCTGTACATTTGTCCCCATGCGCAGCCAGTCATGAAATGTGTAGTCTGTATTGGAGACCAGATGTGCTTTCATCTTAGCCTAGCTGTTTTGTGATTTTTTCACAGTGTACATGTACCCCTTCACCTACCTAGCTTGGTTTATTTCGAGATTTGTTTTTCTCAGTTAATCTTGTCCAAGTCACCAGGGCTGGAAAAACTCAATTGTTTCCTAACCAAATTTAACTAAACAAAGTTCACACATAAATTTGCCTCAGTTTGATGCTAATTGAAAAACAACTATAAACATAAAACTTGACATTATTATTAATAAAGTGCTACTTTGAGTTTGAGTACATACTATCACAAGATTCCATGACAATGTACAATCTTCATATATATCAAAGTCTTAAGAACATAATAGGATAGAGCATGGTACCAGGTGACCTAACTTTAACTTCCACTTGAAAATATTTTGCCACCTATATGTTAGGAGATTTGTAATGAGTATGGGTTTTTTTTAAATAATGTTATGGTTTTTTTTATTCTGTCTTCACAATAGGACCACTAACAGTGATGGCCGTTTTATGTTTTTTTTTATTCTGTCTTTACAATAGGACCACTAACAGTGATGGGCGAGGTGGATTCCTCAGTAACTCATCTTTCCAGGCAGGTGCAGTGTACAAGCTGTTCTTTGACACAGACTGCTACTTCAAAAACCAAGGAACCAAGGGATTTTATCCTTTTGTGGAGGTAATCTGATTCAATCTCAATTCGTAGGAGTGAGGCAAACAGCTGCCAAAAATTTACTAATTTTTAAAAATCTTTTCCTCTACAACCTTATATTTGTGAGAAAAACTAATTAAGAAAAGAATTAGGCCTAAAATAAAATGTGTTGAGTTTCCGCTAACCCGACCGACCCTAAATTATAGCCACGACCCTAAACATTTTATTTTATTTTTCCTGGATAAATTACTGTTACCTGTCCATGATTTCCATTTAGTTATACTGTGTCAAGCATGTGAGCAACTTTAATAATATTTGTAACTCTAAACAAAACTTAAAAGTATAAAATTCATTAAGAAATTCCGATAGTAGTTATGGAATAATAAATCATAATGAATCAATGGTGTAAGATGACTTCATTGTTTAGTTTATTTATGTAATGTGTCACCTACTATTGAAAATAAAACCTTAGAAATAAAATAAAATTTATTACTACCTACCTACCTAATTTTCTCTGGAATGTTAGTGTATAACACAACTATTTTTATTTTTTGCCTTAGTGAAAATGTTGTAGTATTTTTAAACATGTTTTATTGCCTGTGTATTTCTCTGTGTATATAGCCATTATAACCTATGTAGACCCTGGTCAATCCTCTTTTCAAGAAGCATTGACAAACTTGGCACAAATCATCCTTGTGTATTGGGGATTCAAGGTTGTTCAAATGAAGGGACGTACTCCCTCCAAAGGGGAGATAAGTAAAAAAAAGATAAAAATATGGTGGGATCATTTAAAAGAACCATTGCGCCAGAAAATTTGAAACTAACTTGAAAGTTTCCTGACAATAGTATCAAATCATGACCCTTGGGGGTAGGTTGGAGCCACCATAGGGGATCAAATTTTTACATGGGATATGTAGGACAAATCTTTGAATCTTCTTCTGAAGAAAAACAGGACCATGACTAGCATCAGCAGATAGTGCAACTTTCATTTTGTTCAGCTTGTGGCCAGCAGGGGGCCACAATAGGGGGTTAAAGTATTGCATTGGAATATATAAAGAAAAAAAGCTTTTAAAAGTTATTAATAAGAGCAGAGCTATGCTTTTATACTGAGGTACCGGTAGTTCAGATTCAAGTTGGTTCAAACTGTGGCCTCCAGGTGTAGGGTTGAGTCACAATAGAGGATCAAAGCTTTACATACTAGGAATATTTATGAAAAATTTCTTTGAATGTTCATCTCAGATTTTGATCTCCGGAGCCAGAACTATGTCGGGGAGGGCTTTCGTATTCAGAAGATTCCTCATGGCAGGACCTTGCATTTCTTTCCATGATCTCTGATTTTAATAGTTTTGTAGCATGGTTATGGTGTGAGCATTGGGGGCCAATATATCTTTCAGGAGAATGAAGATTTAAAAAGAAATCTTTAACAAATCATGCGTTTGATGTGGCCCATGGGCCTCTTGTTAATAGGTATAGCTTTGAATGGAATTGCTTTTTGGCCAAGTGATGTGTCTTGAATATGACACATGGTTATTTGGCCAAGTCAGGTTCAGTTGTTGTTAGGGTGCGCGGTATTACCGGATAACCGTGGTACCGGTACTTTTCTTGTACCGGTACGTACCGCGGTACACAACCAAATACCGGTACATTCAAGTCCAATAACTCTTAGCAAAAATGTAAAATTTAAACAAAGCAAACATAATATCAAGAAGAAGCACAAATGAATAGGCCCTATTTATTTGTATGCTGTGACTCACTTTATTTCATAATGAAAGGTGTGTCTAATAACAGTACAATAGCCTCTAAGGATGACCGTACATATGTATCAAGTACATGTGTAAAAACAATAAATCTATTCTTTATGATAAGAAAATATATCTAAATAAAAAAAATCAATGGAAAGATATTCTATTTCATTAAAAAAATCATATTAGGCAGAATTATAAATGATATATGTTGAATGGTTGACCCAGGTCGAATACCATTTCCGCCCATTTGACAACCCGAGTAAAACTTCAAGAATCTAGCAGATGCGGAGACACTGCCGTATAGTATTCGTATAAGATTATATACTCTATTTTATGTTCAGAATAAATTTTTGTTCTGCCACTAGATTTCAAAATGAATTTAGATAAGATGCTTCCCTTTTTTATGTACATGGGTGGAGTAAACGGTTGATTATATATGCAATAAATCACAAACTAAAAAACGATAATAATAAAATCATTTTTACTATATATTAATTCTGGCGTATACCGTGGTATTTACCGCGGTATTTTTGTCAAAAATATTACGGTATACCGCGGTACGTTTTTTCTTCGGCGGTACCCAACTCTAGTGTTTGTAAATGAAGTTTGAAATCTTTTTTCTGGGTCAATCAATATTTTGTTGTGGAGAGACATTAGAAAGATCTAATTTAGCTCAAAGGTTGCTTTTGGCAAGGCTGTAGGTCATGACCTTGACTCAAGGTGATATACTTTTTTATCTTCATATAGTTTCCACATTTCCATTTTCATTCATCTTTGATTTCTTGGCACAATTTGAGCTTTTGGCACCCGTGGTGCATGTGGTATTTTTATTATTTCATGTTGTGAAATAATGTAAATACATTATGTGCTGTTCCGCATGTAATTGCATCATACGCTATTTGAAATGAAGTTTTCTTTTTTGAAAGATAATTTTTCTGTTTAGGATGTGTTCCGTATTGACGACCCCTCTCAGCATTATCACTTTTTCTGTTTAGTTTGTGTTCCGTATTGACGACCCTCTCAGCATTATCACTCTTTCTGTTTGGTTGTGTTCCGTATTGACGACCCCTCTCAGCATTAAGTCACTTTTTCTGTTTAGGTTGTGTTCCGTATTGACGACCCTCTCAGCGTTTCACTTTTTCTGTTTAGGTTGTGTTCCGTTTGACGACCCCTCTCAGCATTATCACGTGCCCCTCCCTGCTCAGCCCCTTCGGGTACTCCACTACAGAGGAAGCTGACTAGCAAATCCTCGCGCTAATCACTGTGATTCCGTGGATCAGATTTATATCAAACGATTCTTATCTTAGTATTATCATTGCATTACAGCAAGTTGTTAATTGTCTTACTTCTGTATGAACATTCATGCATTATGTCTATGTGTGTGATTTTTTTTATATATCTGGAATGAATTATTATTTGAAATGGTTGAATTATAATTTGGAGTTCGTAACCTATATCTTGACATATCCATTGAGATAAAAATTGTATCTTAAAGAAATGTCAAATGTAACTTCTACGAGTGGAGAATTTTGATTTTGAGATACAATGTACATGTAAATAATAAAAAAAAAAAAAAGCAAAATGTGTTTGTGAACATTGATGCCCCTAGTTCCACATGTCAGTGGTAGGGGTTTGCCAAAAGGATTAGGCATGTGAAATATGAAAAGTAGTATCACTTACCATTCAAATCAGTTAAATTTTAACACATAGCAGTAACCAAGTTGACATTTTTTGCCTTGCAGCTTGGGAAGAGGCAGAAACAAAAACCTGATATTTAGGAAAAAGGACTTAGAAAAAGTCTGATGTAAAATACAAAGGCACCCATTGGAGAAAACCCGAAAAGCAGAAAAGGTCAAAAAATAGATGCAGGAAGTTAAAGGACAAAGGGTGAACCTGGAGAAATCCGAATGCGGAAAACACGGTCAAAAAATACTAGATGACAGGTGTAGTTTGATACAGCTCCTGAAACGTTCTACTTTACCACACGCCACGGTGACCGCACGCAGAACGCACGCTGACGTACGGTGACCGCAATTTGGTGACCGCACGCTAACCGCGACCGGACGCAATGTGAACGGTGACCGACCGCACGGTGACGACCGTTACCGCACTCTGAACGCAATATGAAGTTAATCATTCGGAACGTTTGGATTTTTTCCACTTGGGTTAGATATATTCTATCATTAGCTAAAAAAAAAATAATAAATAAATAATTGTATCCAATACATAATAATATATAGGTACGAAAACATATACATTCAATCAATGGATATAATGATAAAACAAACCACATGATACTATAGTTTGTATGAAAAATGCAGTCTATAAGCATACTGTACATGTATTTCTGTAAAGTAGCTAAATGTATATACAACCGTACAAGTATTTCTCATGGAGATTATTTTTTTTTTCTAAATGCAACAGTATGTGCAAAAAAGAAAAAAAAACTAATATTTTTTTTTAGCACTGTAACGACATCCGGATTACCGGGCGTACATGCATGGCTTCAAAATTTTAGGGCATGAGGAATACATATACCTGCAATTAACAAACACCCTCTAAAAATCTATGCATTAAACAAACACGGACGGTGTACCCCTTGTCAACACAGTATTTTTTATTAGCTTTGTAACACATCCAGGATTACCGAGTGTACATGTATGGCTTCAGGATTTACCAGCACAAGGAATACATATATACCTGCAATTAACAAACACCCCTAAAAGATGCATTAAACAAACACGGGCAGCATCTGTAAATTAATGTACATGTAGCGCCCAGATAGCAGACCACGTTGGGCCAACGTTGGCAAATGGTTGAACCGTTGGCCGATAGTTGGCGTTGGATGCATAGCGTTGGGCCAACGTTGGGCCAACATCAACGTGTGTTGGGTGAATATTAAAAGTGATACCTTTTTCTTTGTTTGGTCTTAACAATTGGACCATCGTTGGGCCAACATAAAGATTCACCGATAAAAAAGGGCTTTTTATTTCGTTGGTTTCACAATGCTGGGCCAACGTTGGGCCAACATAAAAATCCTTATTATAAGAAAGGTATTTATTTCGTTGGTTAAACAACACTGGGCCAACGTTGGCCAACATACAAATTCTTGATAAAGAAGGCTTTTATTTCGTTGGTTAAACAACATTGGACCAACGTTGGGCAACATAAAAAAATTCCTTGATAAAGAAGGCTTTTATTTCGTTGGTTAACAACATTGGGCAACGTTGGGCAACAATAAAAATTCCTTGATAAAGAAGGCTTTATTTCGTTGGATAAACATACATTGGGCCAACATAAAAAGTTCGTTGATAAAAAAGGATTTTCTTTCGTTGGTTTAACAACATCGGGTCAACAAAATTTGCTTATAAATAAAAAGGCTATTGTTTGCGTTGGTTTAACAACATTGGACACACACACACACACATATCTAAGTGCAATTGAGTAATCAATAATTACTTTTTTTCACAAGACTTTAATTAAGATATTCGTACAGTATATATAAAGTTGTGTGCGTTTTTACAGGGATCGAAATATCCCGTAATGTATATGCTAAGATTAATATTTTAAATCATATCTTATATATATATGTTGAAAAGTACCGAGAAATCTTAATATAATTAAATTAAGGTAACCTGTATTTTATTTTAATAGTGCTTAATAAGTATAATATATCAAATTTTCTAAAAGCACCAAGAAAATGTGGCGAGGATCACATAATGGTTCTGGAAGTGTAGAAATTTAGAGGGCAGATTCTGAGATAACAACACTTTTATCTGTCCAAGTATCTGGGTCGGTGCTTCTCACAGCGTGAGACTGGCCAGTTTCCATAGTAATGGTAATCTGATATTGCCAGGATGGTCAAAAATTTATTCTGCTTTGTCTTCACCATTTGAATCTTGATACCCGACACGTGCAAAGAATTGAATATTGTGAACATTTTATGAGGAATTTAAAATAAAAGAAAAACGGAGGAATACAACTGGAACATTTCAAAATGTAAGTATACATGCATACTTGTTAATATGCACCTCTCAATTATTTGTCTTTAAAGTTATTAACACAAGATCAGATCGATAATTTGCTAACACAAACCAGAAGAGAGAAGAGAGGGGGGGGGGGGGGAGGGATCCGCCCCTGTTTACATGTACAGGTGTCTTTATTTTGTACTAAACGAATTCATTTTTCTTTTCAGGCAAATAAGCCGATCTGTTTCGATTGGGGCAAATGTTAAATCTACAATTACAACTTAATCCGGGTTGGACCTCTGATGAGTGGCAGACGCCTGGAACATTTTCCAAATGGGCCCGAAACACCCGATTCAGGTGTCAGGTCCTCTTCCGTCGGCCACGTGGTGCCGGGTGGCAATTTTTTCTAATACACGTATCGCCAACACGTTTGGGCCAAACGTAGCGCCAACACGTTGGGCCAAACTGTTGGCATACTAGTCGTTGGGCCAAACGTAATTTTGCTCATCGGCCTACGTTGCCACATGTTGGTTCAATGTTGGCAACATGTTGGTTCAATGTTGGCCAAATGTTGGTTCAATGTTGGCCCAACATGTTGGGCCAACGTAGAAACAACATGTTGGCCAACGGAGGGCCGATGAGCAAACTTACAATTGGCCCAAACGTGTACGCCAACGTAGGCCCAACGTATTCAACGGTGTTGGCCCACCATTGGCCAACGTAGTCATGCTATCTGGGGCTACGCTTTCTCTTTGGAGTTCCGAATGTCAATGCAAAGAAAAAAAGCCTGAATGCTGACCGCACGGTGACCGAACCGCTACCGCGAACGGTGACCGCAAAACTGTGACGCGGTGACCGCACGGAGAACCGCACGGTGACCGCACGGAAAAATGGTAAAGTAGAACGTTTCAGGGACTGTAGTATAGTACGAAAATGAATTGTGATTATGATTTTGAAATTCACCCCTGTCCTCATTACTCTCGTACTTCATGTTTACATACCCCCCCAAATCAGAAAGGGAAAAGTCTGGACCCCTTGATTCCCCTCAAATTTGAAAATTATAGATATTTTGATGTTTTATATTAATTAGATCTGATGAAATATGAAAGATAATTTGCAATAAAATAATGGTAAATATAATTTTAGAATGGACAGTATTTAACTTTAAAGGCACAACGTTGACATCGTGAAATTTAATGATGAAATTGTCAGTCTGTATGTACATGTATAGATCGTCGGTCTTCGTGTATAGATCGTCAGTCTTTCTATATATAGATCGTTAGTCTTTCTCCAACATGGACATAGCCAGTCTACTTTGGAAGCCAAGTCTACAAATGACTTGTAAGTCTATCACATCAATGATATATAAAGGCTCGAAAATATTGGAGAGAGTCACACAACATACAATATTGCAACAATTAGCATGGCTTCACCACCAGGCGGTCCGATAGAGATTTGTTTCTCGTTTGATACAACTGGATCTATATGTCCAGTTCCATCAATGCTGTGAAACAGAATGTCCAAGAAATGATCCAAAGACTCCAAACGGATATACCCGGTATTAGAATAGCTGTTTCGCTCACGGAGACTACTGTGATAGAAATTCTTCTTATGTCACCACGTACATAACTATTTCTTACGACTTGAAGATCTGTGTCCAGTGGGGGTGAAAAACGTTGGGTCTACTTGGGGTGGCGACTCGACGAGTGCTATGCAACTGTTTTGCACAGGTTCAAAGTTTGACGTGGACGCGACATCACGGGCACTTGTGATGATAGGCGCATGCCCAACCCACATGATGTGACTGGAAGCAGGAAGTCGAAAAATTAGCAGTAATGGTGAGTTAATTGATAATATGCCTAAAATTCCTAAAGTTTTCATTTTGATTGTAAACGTCAAAAATTATGTCACCATATACCTTATCTCTTTGAATATATAAT
>CAJDSM010037490.1:365-18286 GCA_903981925.1 Ostrea lurida
GATAAGAAGCACCCGTGGGTCACTGACGATGGTTTTAAAAAGAGGACAGTCATTATGATGATATCGATGTACCGGTAGTTTATGTCTTCTTAGTGGGGGAAAATACAGTGCAATGTAATGTGCATTCTACAGTCGAACCTCAGTATCTCGAACACTGATATTCTCGAATATCATGGTTATGTCGAATGATTTGGAAGTCCCAAACCACTAATCTTTAAGTATTTTGCCCCTCAATATTCTCGAATCCTCGGATATCTCAAACATTTTTCTCCAGGTTGGGCGGTTAAAAACCGCCCCCGGTTTTAACCACGCGTTTTAACCGGTTATAACCGCCCTGGTCAATACTCCCAAATGGTCAATGTGGTCAAATACTGGTAAATTGAAATTAAAGTGTTCTTTTCCCAATTTTAAATACATTTCATGCAAAAATAATAGATTTATAGTCTTTTTCAAAAATCAAGCCTTATTTACAAAGGTATGTATTATTTGATCAACTTAATGATAATAATCATTTAATTACACCCCAGTATGAACTTCTGACCTTTTCAAAGCTCTCATTTCTAGCTGATATCCCCTATTATAACTTTTAATTAATGGGCAACTGTTTCAATGCAATACTTGATAGTAGCACTTTTCAGAGACAATTCATGCATGTTAAGATTATTAAATATATTGGCTAATTGACTACTTATGTGTCAACATATCTTAGTACTATACCATGTACATGTAGAGGGTTACAGTAGATATAGTTTGACAATGAGAGACAAAATAATTTCTGCTTATGTACCTGGACAAAATAACAGCTAGATCAGCTGTAGCACTGTGATCTAGTAAATAAATATAAACTGGGTGATATAAACATGTTGCAAAAGACAGTGCTCTAAGTGGAGCAAGATATTACTTGGGTCATGTATAAGGACAAGTGTTAATTAACATACCCAAGGTCCATGGATGGCAATTGTATGTGTATTTTATGAAAACATCACCCACAACTGACACACCAATGTGATCATTAGGTACCTGAAGAATACTCTTCAATAATGACTTGTATGGAAAATATAGAAATAAATAGGGACTTGACACCCTGCTCTTTGCTAGGACAAAAGTTAAATAGTTTTATAATTTTTACAGTGAGCATTTTCCCCAATTGAATAAAATCTTATGCATTATTTAATCTCATTTGCATGCAAGTGTTGTAAGTGCATGTTTAGAATTACAGTATTTATCAACATAATGAACTCGTTAACATTTAAAATAACCAATAATGTAGAATAATGACCATTAAATCTTCAATTGACCACAATCGACCAGTATTGACCACTATTGACCAGTATTGACCGGTTTTAACCAGTATTGACCACCGGCCCGGTCAATACTAGTATTGACCGCTTTTTGCCAACCCTGTTTTTCTCAGTTCCACTGAGTTCGAGATAATGAGGTTTGACTGTTATTAATCGGACAAAGAGAGGGGGCTAAATGAATATTAAGTATACTATTTAGTTATTGACCTGTTTTCCTTCCCATTCCTTGGTTTTTAGTGTTTTGCATTACTTTACATCACCAGGTTAGAGGAGGAAGCTGATAACTATGTCTGACCCAGAGGCCCGTCCCCATGACGATGACCAATCCGAGCACAGCGATGAAGAGGCAGCACAGAGCAGTGAGAGTTCGGAGGGCGAGAGTGAGGGGGAGGACTCAGGGTATGAGGCCAATGGGGGTGAGGGGCTGCTGAGTCTGATGGATGGGGACTCCATCCTTATTCAGCAGCCACCCATCGGGGAGGATGAAGACGAACCAGAGGACGACGGTAAGATATTTTAGATTCTGCATCTTTATATCTCAGTCACTGCAGTCGTTCTCGTGTTAGTAAAAGTAATGAATTGAATGGAACTCTATGATAAATCTTAAGGCTGGTGAATGCTATAAAAATAGGATATGTAATGAGGTAAAAATGCCACATTTTGGTACATAAGAAAATGAATACATTACATATTATATTATTTCTAGGTGTTTGCAGGTATCACTGAATTTTGGATGGTAAAACTGCATCAAAGCATATTGATGGAGTTTTACCGCCTAAAATCTCGGTGATAACCTGCATATCACCCAAAAAAATATAAGATTTATTTCTTATCATTTAATCTTAATTTACAACAAAAAAATAATGCTCATTAGACTTTAATTGTTGTTCAGGTACGTGATCGAAAAATCACCTCATTTTAAAACCAGTGAGAATCGGCGCTAGGTAATCACTTGAAATAAAATTAAATGATAGTAATATCACTGCAATAAGTGCTGTGTCATTTTAGGAGCTTACAATATTTATATTTGTTTACTTAGCTAAATCCTCCCACTTGTCAAGTGTTACTAATGGTAAGTGTAAGAACTGTGAGACTCTGAGGTTTGTCTATCCCCTTGGTGTGCTCATTCTTTAGCCTTTCCATAAAACTCCGTCCTTCTAATGTTACCTCAGGTTTCAACTCTTCCTTCGGTTTTCTATGTGTATACATTCAATTCATTTAAAATAAGATTCATTTCATGAAACCATCTTATAATTAAATACTTTGTAAAAAGCTAATTCAGCTTCCATCAGTGATTTGACTAATAAGATATACAATATATTATTACTTGTATTAGATTTACATGTATTACTGAAATATTTCATAAGTAACAATTTTCAATCAGTAACAAATGTTTATGTACATGTAATAGCTGTTTCAATTGTCTTGTCAAGGACCTAACTTTTTAGTATGTAAATATATGTAAGAAAGAAATACAATGGATTCAACATAGCTGCTGCAGAACTGTAGCTCTCTGAAAAAATATTGGGACAGATCAGAGATCTCTGATCTGTGAGTGTCCCAATATTTTTTCAGAGAGCTACAGTTCTGCAGCTAGATTCAACATTATGTCTTAGATGCCATGTTGCTACAGGTGTAAGTTTTGCTACTTGCTATATACATGTAAAGAAATTGAAACAGCAAATTTGTCTATATGATGACAGGCCATCATTCTAAGGTAAAACAAATGTTTGTAGCAGAGTTTATCATAAAGATATTGTTGAAATCTTTAAACTTTAGTTATAAATACATGATGTTCTTTTTGCCACTGGTGTGTAATCTATATCAGTATTGAATGCACATTAATCATGTTAGTTAAACAATACTACGATAATTTTAACTTTTCTATGAATGATGATAGAAAATATCAGAACAGTATACATTTCTGTATAGTTTGATGGTACAAAACATTTTAGATGTAGGAAATTTAGAAGACACATTCTACATACAGTGTATAATGTATTGAAAGTTTACAAAAAATCATGATGAAAGATTACATTTGAAATTTTGTGCACAGATACTGGGATCAGCACTCAGGCTGATGATGAAACAGAGTATGAGGGAGAAGGGCAGACCCCTAATGACCAGGGCCCCATCGACATCGAGAAAAAACAAGAACAGGACAAAAAGATCATCAAGAAAAAGAAAAAAAAGAAAAAGTAAGCTGTTCTAAATTGTTTGGTATGTAGTTCATCGTGAATGTTGTGATGATGGACCTCATAATGTTTTTTGGCCTTGTCTTTTTGTCAGTTAATTCAAATTAGAACAATTCTTCCTTTGCGGAAACGACTTAAGAAAACAAGCTTCTCCTTTAATCCACATTAGAATTTACAGCAACAGAAAAGTTTTAAAATGTGGATAACTGTCACATTTAATGACAGCTTGAAGTGGCTTATTAGTTAAACCTTATTACAGTCTGCCATATTTAGATACCAGATTACAGGGCTACTATGTACATGTATTAAAATGAACTCAGTGTACCGTATTATTGAATTTTGAAATGCTTAAATGATTTTCAATTTTACGGTAATAGATACAAGGATGTGTGATTAGCTCTGCTCCTCCTTCACCGATTCTATACACTAACTATCGCTGTGTAGGAATTTTGGTGCAGATGGGTCCTTTTTAGCTCCGTTCACTAGTAATTCTACTGATCCTGAAAACAACATTTCTTTAGGTAGCTTTGTCACCCATTTGATGACCATGCAGATAAAATTGTTAACTACACCGTACGGAGTTGACATCAGAAATATCGCTGTGTAACACTTGTGTCCTGGATTTGCCAAACAGTCTTTACAGTAGTGCCAAGTGCTCCTGGGAAAGATTAAAGATAGGACATACAATGAAACATTAATAATTTTCAACATTTTAAATAGTGCATATTTATTAGGAATTGTATATGGTTGTATGTTGATACCATAGATTCATTATATTATTTGAGTACTAAATTTGCCAAAATCACCGTTTATGAGAAATTTGAAATCATTAGTGCTGTGCTGTGGTAGATGTAATTTTCTACAAAATAGTAATTAAAATACATTCTATTGAATGGCAGATGAATATTAATGGCCTGCATATAAGTACTGTAATGGAAATCTACAGTAAATTCAATGATTATTATGACACGAACAATGGAATAAGACCTCAGTGAGCAAATAGGATAGTAGCAAATCAATAATAGCAGTTCTATGGCTTTGATTTCATTCAAACTGGAAAATAAGATTTGAGGTTTTAATTTCTCTCCGGAATTTGTGCTGGTGCAATCAATATTAAGTAAACTTAAATTTTCAAAATGTATAATTGCAAATGATTTACACTTGTTACTAAATTCATTATGAACTTTTAACATGTGTATATAGTCACATTAGTGACATTACATTATGAATTCAAATGGCAGATTGTCGTACTGTTGTGTATAGTAAGCCATGTGTGCAAAAAACTGGGATAAAATGAATTTCCAGTATACATGTACATGAATATCAAATCAGATGTCTTATTATGTGGTTATAAATCCTTTTGGACATGCTATTGGACATCTAACGATTGGATCTTACCTTTATGTATGGTAGCAGATATTTGTGTAGCTTTCAGATCAGGAGAGTTTTAATGTTAAATTGAATCATGATGTGAACGTATAACATTTGAAAATGTTGGAAAAGATTTTTTCGGTCACCTTAGTCACTTAGGCCTGTGTCCATTGTCAATCACGAGTTTACAATTAAAACATTTTTTTAACTTTTTGATAATCTTTTCAAATTGGGTATGAACCACAAGGGGGAATACAAATTAAATTTCAAGACTCTTGCATCCCGTTGGCCTAGGGGCTGTGTAAAAACTGCTAAAAATTCAACAATTTTCAAAAATCTTCTCTACAACTGCACATCATTTAAAAAAAGAAAAATCAAAATACATGTACATATATAGTCATGTACAAAGCAAGAAGGCCTTTACCGAAATTTTAAATTTCATGATCCTCAGGGTAGAGATTCAGACTCCAGGGTGGGTCAAACAGTCAAACTTAATTTATATTTAGTATTTATGTATTATTAACATTTAAATCGTTTATATATACTTAGAAGGAGCAGGTAGCCCTTTGCCAAATCATAAACCTATAATGTGTTAGTTCAAGCACCGGCATTTTTAAAATAGTGCAACATTAGTATTAAGGGCTCAATCTGATCATTGAATAAGATCTTTGATCCACTCAGATGGTAATATTATGTCACTATACAGAAAATGACATGATATATTACTGAAGCAGATCAAGGATCTGGTTTTAATCAGATTGCTAAACAAAGGCTATTTAAAAAAGTTCATGGACAAGTGAGTTTTTTCAGCCTTGCGTACTTGCTATATCAGCATGAAAATCTGAATAAATTTGCAAAATTTCATTTGTTTTGATAAACAGGAGTATTTTTATTCCCATATCAGGAACACACTCTAACTGACATTAAAATGTTTGTTTTTATATCAATATGTCAAGTGAAATACATGCAGCTCTGATGATTCCCTTGGCCATTACATTTTATTGGAGGCTACACCTTGTAAACTGTTAAACGTCTGTCATCCAATGTATGTAAATGGTTCATGAAAGTCTGCAGTTTCTAATTGGGGTGGAACGATACCTTTTCTAGCTGAATTGATACGTATCACAATGTTTGACACACGATACATATATCGTAATTATTTGCATATCAATAAAAACTAGAAAAAAGATTACAAATTTATTTGTTTATCTCATGAAGCTCCAAAAACTCCACAAATTCTTCTTGATGATGTTTATATTGCTGTTTACTCCTTCTTAAGAATGGCAAGACAGCTAGACCTCTTTTTCTTTTTTGTTCAACATTCAATTTCTAAGCGGACTAAAAGTACCCAACTTATGATGTTCGTGTTCTTCGAGAAAATACTATGTTGGGTATTATAACTTGTATCAATCTGTATACCATTATTATAAGATGAGTATCACGATGCATCGGTGCATTGATAGATCAATCCTCCCACCCTTAGTTTCCAAGTTATTAACTTCTAAATAACATTCTGAAACTCAGAATTTCCGACTAGGCTAGTCATTATAAGTCTTAAAATTCAATGTTGGCTATCTTTGTATGACGTCTCCTTTTATCGTGCACTAAACACAAAAATCACAAGATTTAGCACTATATTTGTTGCAACCTGTTGATATTCAAACACAAAGTTCATTATTTTCTTGTCCAATATACCCCGGTACATGTACTAGCTGTCTAGTGTTTCGACTACAGAATTGCACATAGTGATAAAAGAAACCTGTTGCCCCACGAAGCACAAGTGTTTCACCTTTCGTGAGGTACAATATATATATTGAATACATAACAGCATGAAATTCCAACGTACCCGATACCTATCAGTGTCTATCTACAAAACAGATGCATTATATAAAGCACTAAAACAACCAATAACATGAACAATTGTTTGTGTCATTGGTCATTTTAGTCCTGTATGTATATCGAATAACAAAATTAACACAAGTTTCAACAGTTTACTCTCTATAATGTGTCTAGAATCTAGAACACCTATATGTATTTGTGTATAAGTTGAAGAGTTTTGTAGTGTTTAGATCAATTTTGATTACAAACAAAATCCAAAAACACAAATGAAAAAAAAATCTTTTTATACACCCATATTATGTTAATAAGGTGTTGTCCGGCCAGCATGCATCCATCCGACATAGTTTGTCCGGGCCATAACTTCTGACTCGCGCTGTAGATTTGAACAGTAGAATTGTTTATACCATAGACCCAATGAAGTGACATGACCTTTAGCCAATGTCACTGGTCTAAGGTCAAGGTCACAATGCACATATGGTTTTGACATTGTCCAGGCCATAACTTTACTGAGTGCATGAATTGGATTCCAAATAATATTTTATGGAATTGTTGCCCTGGACCCAAGGAAGTGTCTTGACTTTGAGCCAAGGTCACTGGTGAAAGATCAAGGTCACAGTGCACATAATGGTTTTAACATTGTCCAGGCCATAACTTTTCACTGAGTGCATGGTTTGGAATACATGTAATACATGTATTGCCTCTATATTTACATTCTGTGTTCTCTGAAATAATTATGACGGGTGTATAATGTTATGTTGGCGTAGCTTTTGTATAATTTGTTAGCCCTTAATTGGAAATTGGAGAGATTTTGGTCCGTCTGCAAAATTTCTGATCTTGTGACCTTTACCATGGTATTTTTAAGTGGTTGATGATAAGAGTTTTCATATTTCACATTTGCATTCCTTGTGAAATTTCATCATGCTTATTCCTTGTGACAAGACCTTGGTAGCTCTCTTTTGAGTACCATGATTACTAAAGTATTATAAAGGTAGCTGCCCATGGGGGGGGGGGGGGGGGGGGGGGCATCAAATCATAAACACATCTTGTGTTTGTTTTGTTATCAAAAAAGACATGTACATATATGCTTTTCTCTGCTATTTATTCATCTTTTTTTTTATGCCCTCCGCCATAAATGGCCGTGCGACATATATGTGATTACCCTGTCTCCGTCATTCTTGTCTCACTGTCCGCTTCCAATCCCTTCCCGTCATTTCCGTCCTTTCTGTCATTCAATTTTCGTTTTCCGCTTCATTATCTCGCAATGGTTCAAACATCTATACGATGTCAACTCAAGAGTTTGGTATATGGGCACTTATGTCACAGAAGGAATAATATGCAGTGTCAAGTTGGAAGTTTGGTCAATTAGGTCCTGAATGATTTTTGGACAGAGTCTGTTAGTTCTCCTCTTGGAACTTTGAAAAAAATCAGAAATTTTTGTTTTCCGTTCATTATCTCTGCAACGGTTGCCCACATTCAACTCAAATTTTAGTAGATGGATACGTCAACAGGAATATGCCAGGTCAAAGGTGGAAGTTTGGTCATTGGGTCCGATGGATTGTTTGACAGAGTTAGTTAGTCCCTCTTGAACTTTAGAAAAACAAATGCAGACAATTTTTCCGTTTCCGTTCATTTTCTCTGCAACGGTGCACATATTCAACTCAAATTTGGTATTAATGGATACGTCACAGGATCAGTGAGTCATAGGTTCGTCGAAGTTGGATCACATGGGAGTTACGATGATTTTTCGCAGAGAGTTAAGCCCTCTTGAACTTTGAAAACAAATCAGAAATTGTTGTTCGGTTTCCGTGTCATTATTCTCTTGCAACGCTGCACACATTGCTCAACTACCAAATGTGGTGTAATATGGAAGTACATGTCACTAGGAATACATGCAGGTCAATGATTCGTAGAGTTGGTTCTCAATTTCCTGATTCGAGTATTTTAGATCTAGAGTTAGCCCTATCTAGAACTTAGAAAAAAATCATGTAAATTTCTCCGTGTTCCGTTCATTATCTCTGCAACGCGTTTTGCAGCACACATTCAACTTAAAATTGCTGATATAACTTAAGGGCGATCACTAGGATATTGCATGCGATCCTAAGTATCAAAACGCGATTGGTTAATCGCCGGTCTCGACTTGTAATTTTGGACTCAGAGTTAGCCCTCTTGCGAACTAGCTTTTAGAGACACAAAATATCGAGAAAATTTGTCGTTTCCCAGTATACATATTATCTTGCACACCGATTTTTGCACATATTTCAACTCACAATTTGTATATGGATACGTCACAGGAAGTTATATGAAGTGCAGAGCGGGTTCTCGAGAATTCTGAAGTTGGTCTCATTGGATCCGTGATGATTTTGACATAGGTTAAGCAACTCTCTCTGAACTTTGTGAGAAAAAAGTCAGAAATTTTTCGTTTCCCGTCATTTCTCTGCAACGGTGGCCACTTATAATTTTCCACTCAAATTATTTTAGTATATGGATACGTCACAGGAATATGCAGGTCAAGTTTAAAGAAGTTTGCGTCATTGTTCCGAGGATTTTTGACAGAGTTAAGCCCTTCTTAAAAATCAAGAAATTTTCCATTTCCATTCTATTCTCGCTGGCACTCTAAATTGATATATGGAATTATACATCCACACAGTTCACTGCATATGAAAAACTTCATTTCACCCGTTACAAATTTTTCTTCATTCGACTTCACTGTTAAGGCGGGGGGTGTCGCACCGACGCATCTAGTTTCAAATATGTGCTACCAAGTGAAAATTGTGACATGACTCACTTTTGACACCTGAGAACTTTGTTCATTTTATCTACCTCTTGTTTCAAGGTTTTTAAATTTCAATTAAAAGTATCAACCTTTTGTAATTAAACCTGAAAATATTCACTAAGACAAAAGTCGTATTGTTCTCAGAAGTCACTTTAAAGAGATATTGTGTATTGAGGAGTCTCTGTGACTCATGTAGTAGAACTTTTGATTGGCACTGTTAGGTATTTGTAAAACTGGGTTATTTTACTTATATGGATTATACTGTTCCCTTCTGTGCCGTAGCATTAGCATAGCCTGTTAAATGTTATTTACGTTGTGTTCATACTGGACTTTAAACACCGGCAATAAAGCTGATTATATTATAACCTAGTTATTGGTATTTCTTTTTAAAACTGGCACACAGAAAATAAGGCTATTATTAATTAATATATCTTATAGCCAACATATAGTATAATTATGGTTCACAATTGGTAATAGATTACAAAGAGAAAACCCAGTAATATTTATTAAGAATGGTGTGTTTAAATTAATGTCCACATGTTGACACTGTTTTACAGGTTATGAGAGACAGGGAGAGGGGTTTCTCACTAAATTAGCCTCAAAATTCTTCATTAAGAAATATCAAATTCAATGAAAAAAATCCTGTTTATTGTTGTGAATTATTTGCAGATTGTAAACAAGCATTGATAAACAAATGACATGGTGTCAGAGGTGCTCCCTCCGTTTTCTGGCTCAATAATGAATAAATCATTATGTATTGATTTTTGGTGAGGCCCCTATACAGCTCGGTAAATACCAGTGTTAGTATTAGCAGATAAAAGCTATTGTTGGAGAGACTTATTGAAGAATAATGCTATACCTGCTGATAAGTAATGCTTGTCAAAGGCCCCTTGTACAGGCACACAAATATTTTAACAACCCTTTATCATTTCTGTTAACACTTTGCCCAAAGTTTCCAAACATGAAATATTTAGGTTTGGTAGAAGGACTACGAATAAAGAGGGTGTAAATCAAGGGACCAACATAGCTGTGACAATTCAAAAGATTTAGGTTATCAATAGAGATTATGAGATATCCCTCATAAAAAAAGAAGACATGTTTAACAAGTAGCCATATGTAATTTATGCTTTCTATTTACTATTTTATAATTGGAAATCATTCTCACCACACCGAGAATTCTATTTCAGAAATAAATTATCAATTGTGATGAACTGAACGCGAGTGCCTCCACCACCCCCACCACCCTCAAAAAATTAAAAATTTAAAAAAAAAAATTGTCCTAAAATAATATACATGTATATTATGCAAATTTGTCAATACTAGGTACCTTCAGAGGGTTGAAGACTGTCCCAAATGGTCTAATTTCTAGGCAATCTCTTTCAAATTGTTTACAGATATTTAGCATTGACATAAAGTCTGAGAAAAAATTAAAGAATTGTAATAAGGAATTTCATGATTAACAAGACTGTTTCTTTCTTTTCAGGATATACTACATTTGTTTGACAAACTGCAAATACGATGTTGGTAAGACTTTGAATTATTTTCCAGTTTTGTTACATTTTCAAAAAAGTGATAATATACAATTATGATGAGGGTTGACTCTTGATTTTCAATACTCTCGGGAACATGTGATATTAACCGAGGCAACGACAGGCCGAATACGGGTGATTACATTCCCAGGGTTGATAAATCAAGAGGCCAACCGATTTCGAATCAATAATTGTTTTAAATTATTCCAAAATTTCATTAATAATGCATAATATACAAAAGAGCGTTCTGTAGAAAATATCAACAAATTTTATTTAACCAAACCGATATTTGCGAATGATATCGTGCCTGCGTCAGAATCTGTTAGTGCATGTTTCAGAAATATCAAAGATTTTTTTTTAACAGCTCTCCGTTATTAATTTGTCTTGATTCGTTCGTTAGCTTCCTGAAAGGCTTCATTCCAGGTTTTTCTTTCAAAGAAATTCTGAACGTTCTTAATGGCGGTTTCCGTTGCTCTCCTAGTGTTTTTTTGCATATTTTTATACATAATCCTCCTAATTCATCACCATTTATCGTCGCAAATCGCCTACATTCTTGTTCGTTCCGCATATTGTTTTAAACGTCGTTCAGCGCTTGGTTTTTCCCTACTTCTATTTTAGGTCCACGCTGGTATGTCGTTCTATCTATTTTTAACTCCCGCCGAATTTGTCATTTATTTTAGTTCCACGCTCGAATTTGTCAGTATTGTTTTACCTCTCGGGTTCTGTTTATAATGTACTTGGAGTTTTTATTCAACATCTCACACGGCCTGTACGTTTCATCCAATCAAATTCTTGGGATTTTGGGAATATTTAATAAAAGTTTATATATCCACATCTGACATTACACACACATACTATCATCAGAAACTCATGGTCAGTCACGTCACTTCTTTTACTTCAAGAAGAGCAACCAACCATCTATTTCCGACAATGCGAGCACACAAACATTAAAATGTCCTAGGTAATTTATTACTTTATTAATCACAATCAGTAGACTGGAAAATGCTATAGCTCTCTGTGGAGTGTTGCAAATAGTTCCAGTGTATCTACAAGCCTCAAGATCTGTGTACAGCAATGAGGGTTTTTTTAATTATTTTTTCTTTTTTATCAACATGTATATAATATATTGTGGTTTATTTTCAGTGCGTCGGATTTCTCGTAAGTTTGGTTTTAAGGAGGTGTCGGAGGATGAGGATTGGACGCTATACTGGACAGACTATTCGGTGGCCTTGGAGCGGGTCATGGAGATGAAGAAATACCAGGTAATGAGGAGGGGTGTAATCGGGTACATATTTATATGGTACTAGCACTGGTAGAATAAGTATAGAATATGTTTATACATATTGCACTCTATATACCAGGGATATAAAGGTCAGATCTCATAACAATGGCATCACATACGTTATCTTCAATCACTGCCTCGTACAGTAAGAGATTGGTAATTAGAGCTGAAAAAAGTAGTCCTTCAATTAGATTTAGTTTGGTGTTGTATGATATACACTTGTAATTATTAATTTTATAAATAAATGAAATTGTTCACAACAGTTAAATATAAGTGATGCACTTTTACTGAATGGTTACAAGTATTATTCTCCCGTGTTGTCATGCTGATCTGGTGGGGAGAATTTATTGCATCATTATGAATCTTTTCATGAACTTATTCTACGTTTTTTTTTATTTTCACAGAAAATAAATCACTTCCCAGGGATGAGTGAAATTTGTCGGAAAGATCTGCTGGCCCGAAACTTGAATCGAATGAACAAGATGTTCCCTAAAGAGTACAATATCTTCCCTAAAACATGGTGCCTTCCACCCGGAGAGTAAGTAATGTTAGTGCCCCAAATTGTGGATAATTCTGCTGAGTAAATATTCAAACTGCCCTTAGTGCTCTTAAGTACAGGTGCTGCAAAAGTTTAGAGTTTATGTATTAACAGTGGTACTTTCTATCTTGCAGTTATGGTGATTTTCTGGCCTATACGAGGCAAAAGAAGAATAAAACCTACATTCTGAAGCCAGAGACTGGATGTCAAGGGAGAGGAATCTGGGTCACGCGGAATCCCAAAGAAATCAAACCCCACGAACACATGATCTGTCAGCAGTACATGACAAAGGTAAACAAGGCATTGTGGAGTTTAGAGAAAGGGGTGGAACAAACATAATAGACAATACATTATATATACTAAGAATGATAAAGAGTTTTATAGTAATAACATAAGTAATCATTAATTTTTCTTAAAAAGTGAAAAATAGAATGATGTACACTGAAGTATCCCCCTGTCATCTTTGAATACCATGTTTGTTTGTATTAAAATGAAATGTCATTGTATATTTATTGTTGCAGCCATTTCTGATTGATGGATTTAAGTTTGATTTGAGAATCTACACCTTAGTGACATCTTGTGATCCTTTGAGGATATTTCTGTTCAAGGATGGACTGGCTCGGTTTGCCACCAATAAATACATTGAACCCACAAATAACAATGGTGGTAAGTCAACCCAGTAATACATGAACACAAATAATAATGTGGTAAGTAGCACGCAATAAATGACGAAACCCGACAAAATAAAATGTGAGTAAGTACAACAATAAATACATTGAACCACAAATACAGTGTGGTAAGGTCACACAGTAATACATTGAACCAAATAACATGTGGTAAGTCACACCCAGTAAGTAATTGAATCACAAATAACAATTGGTAAGTTCAACCATAAATACATTTAATCCAAAATAACAATGTTAAGTTCACACATAAATGCTTACCAATACTGTTGTAACGAACAAATCATACCAATAACATGTTGAGCACACCAATAAATTACATGGTACCCACAAATAAACATGTTGGGTACACACCAGATAAATACGATTGAACCACAAATAACATTGTAATCACACAGTAAATACATTTACCCACAAATAACAATGTGGTAAGTCACACAATAAGATACATTTGAAGCCCCACAAATAGGAATGTGGTAAATGCACACCAGTAATACAGTTGCACCCACAAATAAGATGTGGTAAGATACACCAGTAAAAATAGCTTGACCACAATAACAATGTGGTAAGTCCACACAATAATAATTGGCACCCAAAATAAATTGTGGTAAGTCACAACATAGAATACATTGAACCAAATAAGAATAAATACATTGAACCACAATAACAATGTGGTAGGGGAGTCACACTATACAAATATTTCATGTAGGTTGAGGGTACGAGTTGAAAATTTTTAACCCGAAGAAAACATTGATCAACCGAGGCAATAGCGAGGTTGACAATGGTTTTTGAGGGGTGGAAAATTTCAATGTTAGTCTCTAATCTATATGCAATATTTTATTTTGTTATACTTGAAGTGTTATAGAAAAACAAACGTTTCGTCTGATGAGTTGATCAATGTATGCCGATGTTTCGTACATGCTTTGGTAATCGGCGTTATGCACAAACGTCAGAGAGTATTAACAATCTACGGCATGCGTTACACGCAGTAAATTTGACGGCTGTAAGCATTTTTCAGCATGTTACGTGCGTCGTAAAAGTCATGGTTCCGTGCTAGAGTATATACCGCTGGAGGGGTGTGTTTTCTATTGCTCAGAGGGAAACAGTATGTTTTATTATACCTTACTGATTATTTGCACTATATATAAAGTAATCGATATAATTTGCTGATTCCTGAAAGATCACCGGTAAAAGACGTGATTCCCTGCAATACAGACTATCTCGGCTGAAAAGGTGTGACAGTCTGATGACTAACACAGTCATATTCGGAACACTTAGCTATTTCTTTCAAGTTAAGAAAAGTTTGATACGTTGTCGAAATGCAAATAGAAATGCGTCATAGTGTTTTTCAGCAATAGTCTGGAGTTAGTGTTGAACGCCAGCATATTGTTAGGCACGAATGTTTGTAAACGTTGAAGTTGTTCGTAAACATGTGACAATTCCAACGCAATATGAGGTTTGAATGGATTTAAGGGAAAAGTCTGTAGATGTGTTACAAATGCGAAGAAACTCAGTTTACGGGCATCGTTGTCTTGTTAGAAAACTTGTAATGCAGCTGCGAGAAATGAGCGCCCAATTGGGCTGCAAGGATTTAAGTGAATGTTTACTCTATCGAGAAAGTTTAACTTATGATATTATGTTAATTGTATGGTAATAGGATAAACAGTTAACAGGCTATACTGAGGGAGTTAGCAAAGAATTCAGTTCACGCCCCCGAAGCCGGACTATTTCCCTCGGCTAAAGCCTCGGAAATGAGTCCTGGCTGTCGGGAACTGGATCTTTGCTAAGCTCCTCAGTGATATGCGTTAATGTATAGTTGTCCAATGTTCTTGTCAATCAGTTCGAGTATTTTACCAGTGAAAAGTAAACAACATAAATACTTGAACCACAAATTAACAAAGTGGTAAGTAACCAAGTAAATACATTGAACAGAAATAGCAATGTGGTAAGTCACACCAATAAATAAATTTAACCCACAAATAACAATATTGTAAGTGACAATGTTACACACATTGAACCCACAAATAATGTGGTAAGTCACACCAATAAATACACTGAACCCACAAATAACATTGTGGTAAGTCACAATAATATATACACTGAACCCACAAATAACAATGTGTTAAATTATATATTTTAATTACAGATTGATTAAACTTGTAATCATTATTTCATATTTTGCTTTTTAGGACAATGTATTTATGCATTTAACAAATTATGCAATAAACAAACACAGTGAAGACTTTATTCGTGACGATGAGGCCGGGAGTAAAAGGTTAGTGTGCTTGAATGGATTACATACTTCAAGGAAAATAAGAAAACAAATCTTTTTATTGAAATATAATTTTTTTTTTTTATTTTTTTTTTTTGTACTGTGATTTCCTCCCTCTGCGGGGATAGAAATTACAGCTGCGCCACTCGACCGCCCAATATGGTCTATTTCTGTAATGGGCGGGTACAAAATTTCATACAATGGCTTATCGGTTGGGCTAAGTTTAACAGCCAGTGTACAGTAGCATATGTCAAAAATAAGCTTTGGTATTATAGTAAATCCATTTGTGTTAAATAATGAACATCACAAAACAGAAAATCGGGTCTGGCAGATTTTTAACAAGGCTGGCAGTTTCAGAGTTTAGTGAGCCCTGTGATTGTCTAATAATTTCATTGAGTTTTCAACTCTGTATATTTGTAATATGAAAATTATATATCAGCAAGTGATTTTGTTTTGTTTTCCAGGAGAATTAGTACAATAAACAGATACCTCAGGGACAAAGGTTATGATGTGGACAAAATGTGGGCAGACATCGATGATGTCATCACAAAGACATTGATTTCAGCTCATTCAATTCTTAAACACAACTACCGCACTTGTTTTCCTAATCATGTCAAAGGCAGTGCATGTTTTGAGATCTTGGGATTTGATGTTCTCTTAGATCGCAAACTCAGGCCTCAAGTATTAGAGGTATGGAAAAAATGCTTCTTCATTCTGTAAAATAGACTTAAAAACATCACAAAAGAGCGGTCATATTAAATTAATTCCATGGATTTGAAACACATACATTATTTACTTAATCATTTATATATGTATTAATTAGATTCATAAAAATGTTTTTTGGGATCATTCTATTGATTGATCATGTCAATTTGACATCATGAAATACACAATTATACATCATTGCACAAAAATTTGTTGATCCTTAAGTGTTGAGTGCATTTATATATATATTTTATTTTGAATGAGCATATTTAAATAAGATGAAACTTTCAGATGATATTGTTTTTTTGGATTTTACGTCTATTTCTTGTGTTAAATTTTGGTTGTTGTTTTGATGTGTTCTCATGAAGAAGAAATAGTAAAACTGAACCCAATTTTAGACAGAAAGTCTGACAGTGGTAAAACACAGTTCCATCAAGATTTTTGCTGGAATTCAAGGATGCATCTATGGAATCCCATTTTTTTTTTTTTTTTATCTTTCTTGCATTTCAATTAATTTTGCTTCATCCAGAATGCAGACTTTTTGCATTTCCCTGTGCTTAAGATTATTTTGAAATCTAAAGGTGACAACACATTTGGTTTAATGCATTGAAATGAGGGAAGGCATTGAGTTGTGTTGCAAGTTTGTAATTTTTTTCGGTACAGTAATTGTTAAATTGTTGTTATTTTTGTGTGCAGGTGAATCACTCCCCCAGTTTTAACACAGACTCTGAGCTGGACAGAGAAATTAAAGGTGCTCTAGTGTGGGACTCTCTTAACTTAGTCAATTTTGGTGCTTGTGACAGAAGAAAGTGCATAGAGGAGGAAAAGCGGAGGATAAAGGACAGGCTGCTGGGAAGGGGGGTCAAAAAGGAGACCAGGTCAGTAAAACTAGCTGGAAAATAAGTGGAACATAGGGTTACGTGTACATTTAAGGGGATGATTAATAGTACGTTCACGTGATAAACACTATGACGTAATATTTGATTGTGACGACACAATGCCACGCCAAGCGCATATTTTCACAAGCATTATCTGCTTTCAAATTCTGCTTATATTAAAAGAAACGTAAAGATCTTCCTTCATTAAAAGGAGGTTATTTAATTATAGCTTATGATAAACATATCTGTGATCGGGGCTCTTTTTATAAAATCGACAACTCTGGAAGAATGAACTGTGCTCTGCATTCTGTTTGAATATTCAATTTAAATAATTATTGTAATGAACATTTTTTCCTTTCATATAAATTTTTAAGATTTCCCAATACCTGAAACTTATTCTATACACTGCCCATGATATAGAATCTGGTATTTATATGGTATTGGTAAATCGATTCAGAAACTGCATGGTGCATTCTTTCCACTTGCTCACACACACACACCCCTACAAATTTCACTTGTAACTAATATTTTGGAGAGTTTTTATCAATTTAGATA
>CAJDSM010037491.1:0-14289 GCA_903981925.1 Ostrea lurida
TATTCAGATTATACCCAATTTGTTTGTTGTAAATGTCTTTGGATCTCCAACTGCAAAATTTTAGCGTTGGGTGCATTTTCAACATTGCTAGGTTCAGGGGTTGTTTCCATGGAAATGAATTCACTAACATATGTAAAATTTGTCATTTTTCAAACAAGCGAGACCTCTTTTCCATGAAAAATAGATTTTAGGAAAATCTTGTTACTTTCATCTTAGCATCATATCCCCTTAAGAGATGTTGAACATATATGTATTGGACTAAAGTTGTTTAGGTCTACTACATCTATACTACCCTATCAAAATATATGCCAGTGGGCCTCATTACTCACATGTACGGACGGAAGATCTCCTCGTTGTTCACAACGGCACTATGTCTAGTTATTATTAAGGTCTTCCATCTTCTGTGGAAGACCTTACTGTTATTCTACTGCGCGTTTTTCTTCTATATTATTAGGGCTTTTCGACTTCGGTCGAAAATACCTATTGTTATTGTAATGTTTTGTTACTAGGGATTTTCGACTTCGGTCGAAAAGACCTATTGTTATTCTGTTGTTTTATTATTATTATCTTTTTTCTCCACACATTTTGGTCAACGATTCCAAGAAATCTACAAAGTATACATGAAAGTCATTTTAAGCTAATTCAAGAACTTAATAATATAATATGAGAAACAAAGATTAGAAATAATTGTACAACGTCAACAACTGTTTAAAACGATAATTGTAATGCGTCTGCAAAGTTTCAAGTCAATATCTTTATTACTTCCATTTTTCGTCAATTTGAATTTTTGAAAGGGCTTTTCAGTGTTAAAAAGACATCACGCGTCCAACGATTTCTCAAACAGTTTTCCAAATACCTAAATGAAATTCTCAATAAATTAGTTTCTGTAACTGAAAACTGATCATGATTAGTTTTTGGCGCCGATGCAATGAGGGATTAGGAATTTTTGGGAAGAAGAGTGAAAACAAACTTTTCCCCATACCTTTTTTCATCTGAAATGCAATCTTCAATCTGTTTTCAGTTTGAAGCAGTCAATTCAAGTACATTTTAAAAATAATGGTCCGTAGGTCACAATATCCATCTCTTAAAGGTCAAGTATAATGTAAATGTTTTTTGAAGATCTCGATTTTTCTTAATCAAATACTTGGCAATGCTAATCAAAATAAAATCCTGAATCATAAATCGTCTCTTTTAGCTATTTAGCCACTAATTTGTTGAAAAACCACCTACCTGAGCTGCGGACAATCGAATTCTACGCCAGTTACTTCCCTTAAGCAATTTGACGTCATCAGAGACATTCGCGAGAGACATGGAAGAAAGCAGAATAGCTAGCGCGGGAGGTTTATTACATGCGACTTGAAATCGCGTCTTAATTACGCAATAAAGTCAGACCAGGGATTGAGCATGTACCCCCCCCCCCCAGGAATCCGATAATTAGAAAGTACTCCCCCCCCCCCCCCCTTCGATCGAAAAGAGACGGTTTTGAACCCTCCGAGCTCAGTAAATTCTTTCGCTGACATTTCCCTACCACCCTCAACCCAATGAAAAATAAATACAGGAATACGAAAAAGTGGGGGGGGGGGGGGGGGGGTGAATAAGAAATCTATATTTACTGTGTCAGTGGCCGAAGTTCAACACCAAGTTTATTTTTAAAAAAAAATGTAAGTTCTTTATATATATTTTTTAACTTGACATGAGAATTATCAAAAATATAGCTAGTTTATTATTTTCCTAATTCGTATGATGCTGTGTACTATGCAACGTGGAATAGAATACCGATATCACGGGTGCAGGACAAAGAGACACGTGCCCCTCACTTTTAGAGTGGGGGGGGGGTCATACACCCACTTTAAAAACACAGAATGTACATAAAATATTCATTTGAAAATATCATGCTTAAAAAATACTAAATTCTAATATGCAGGTTCTCAGCAGTCAAAACCTTTTTTCTTACATGCACATAACATATATATTTTCCGAATCCATATACATTTTTTGACCGAGGTAGGTTTAGCTATTTTTGATGATTCGCGTTACACATTCTACACATCGACAAGTTAAATGAATTTTTGATAATCATATTTCATTTGAATGAATTTCAATTATATTTAAGTCACTGCTCAATGACGTGAAATGCCGAGTAAAGGTTAAAAAAAATGACAGCCCTTCTCCAACATCAATGATGTCTATTCAAACTATCGGACCTTTGAACTAAAGAGTGTTGTGGACATCGGACATTTGGAATAGATCGAGAATAGTCACTGTATTTGATAGAAATCGCTGTGTTAGGCGTATCCCCCTCCCCTATCTTCATTTTCTATCTCTTATTACTATTGCAATTTTTTTTCAATGTTGTGCCCCCCCCCCTTATTTTAGCCCAGCTTTATGAACGTTTGTGCCCCATTCTCAGTATTTTTGCCCAGCTTTATGAACGTTTCTGACCCCTTCCATTATTTTTAGCCCAGCTTTATGAAAGTTTGTGCCCCCTCTCCATTTTTTTAGCCCATCTATATGAAATTTTGTGTCCCCCCCCCTCTTTTTTATCCCACACTACGCCACTGGATATCTACAATAGATAATTTTATTGGGGGAAAAGAAAACTTGTAAAAACAACAAAATTAACGTATAATTGCGATCTAAAGAAGTATTACTTTTATCCTGTGGATAAATACATTTGGTAGTAAGTATAGTTTTCCAAAGTTTTAAAATATTGGCCGTCATAACGTGACACCGCGGTAAGCAATCTGTAAAGCATGCAAAAAGCGTGAATCGATTACACAAATTGAAAAAAGGATGGGATACATAGGAAAACCAACATCTCGAGAAATTATCGCCGCAAAAAAATTTCAGACGGCCCGGATTGGGGTTCTAAATCGATCGCTGTCTCTGTCGAATTGTTTTTGCTGTACCTACATGTACTTAGATCATCGGATCATCGTGTATGTCTGTATTCATAATGTCAAGTCAACTTCGTTTATTTCTCCGTCACTTCCACTGCTATCCAGAAAATATGCCATTTTCTTATAGGCTTATCATTGCTAGATTTACTATCAATGTCTCTGATGACGTCATAATCAGGAACGTAACTCAGTCGGGTATATTGAATATTGTCATCTTTAAAAAGGTATTTCAAACATTTATGTATCAATAAAAAATCAGAAACTTACAAAAATAATAATTTTTATGTGAAATTTACAATATTATCAACAATTTGAAGGTTTTTTATTTTAATTTATTTTCATTATACTTGACCTTTAAGGGACTTTCAGGACTGCGAATGTTACAAAAAGGGGGTATATTAAAAAAAAAATCAGTTTCTTTTTCTATTTTTTTTATTAAACATAAAGACTGTTAGATATGTCTTTTTATGTACGTGCACCAAGTTTCAAGTCAATATTTTTATTGCTTGCGATTTACGTCAATTTGAATTTTTGAATTGGCTTTTCAATGTTAAAAAGACAATGCATACAACGATTTCTCAAATAGTTTTCCAAATAAATTAAAAGTTAGTTTCTGTAACACAAAACTGATCATGATTAGTTTCTTGAGCAGATCCAATGAAGGATTATGGATAAATTTGGGGGGGGGGGGGTGAGAACAAACTTTTCCCCATAACGTTTTCATTTGAAATGCAATTTTCAATCTGTTTTCGGTTTTCAATCAGTCAATTCCAGGACATTCCAATAATAATGGTCCGTGGTAACATTTTCCATCTCTTTAGGGACTTTCAGGACTCCGAAATTTACAAAAAGGAGGGTAGTATAAAAATAATAGAACCCCCCCCCCCCTTCATTAAAGAAGATGGCACACACTGTAGCGTCGATAAGCCCTCTCTTTTTGTTTCGTGACAAAAAGGTCTAGTAATTATTATCATTTTCTCCATCTTTCTCGCAATTTTCTCAGCCGTTTCTTTATTGATTATCATGAAATTTTCAGGAAAGGTGTGTTTTGATAAAGTGACCTTGCATAAAAATTTCCGAGAGAAACGTCACTTCCGATCAGGAGTTATTTCTCTTTTAGTGACTGTTTGGAGGTCCGATTCCCCTTAACTATAAAAGCTAGATACTTCAACTTGAATGCAATATATACCCATCATAGTAGATGACGAGAAATGTCTTCGATTTGACCGGCAGCGATAAGCCTAAAAGCTCGCCTCGACCTGTAAAATTGTGTCGAAAAATTTCGCCAAATTCTGTGATTTTAAACATTTCATCTCAATTGTCTTTTTTTATGATAGATACTTTGTAAAGACATATAAAACAAAATATGTAGACTTTCCTAAAATCTTTTGACCCATATCAAGAAATTGGCCATTGGGCCTCATGGCTCACCTGTACAGAAGATTTAGTATCGCCACTCATAACTCTTTACTGGTAAACATTTTGTCAAGACATATTGAACAAAAGTTGCTTACCGTAATAGATCTATCTAAATGTATCAAGATATAGGTCCGCGGGACTCATGGCGCACCTGTACGGAAGGTAAATGATTTATGGCTCACTTGTAAGGACGATTCAGAATTAATATTCAAAACTTTTAACTGGAAAACATTTTATAACATATTGAATTGTTTAGTTTTACTAGACATATCTAATCATATCAAGGTATAGGCCTCATAGCTAACCTGTACGTATGATTCAAGATCGCTATTTATAACTCTTTAATGAAAAAAAAAGTTTTGTTAAAAGATACTGAACAAAAATCATTTAGTTTTACTTAATCTATACTAACCATCATGCCTCACATGTACGGACGAAAGACAGACGGAAGACCTCCTCGTTGTTCACAACGAGACTATGTCTATTTATTATTCTTTTCCTCCACTTTCCTTGCGATTTTCTCAGTCGTTTCTCAATAGATTTCATGAATTTTTCAGGAAAAATGTGTTTTGATAAAGAAACCTTGCATGCAAATTGTCGAACTAATTGTCACTTCCGGTCGGGAGTTATTTTCCTTTTAGTGAATTTTTGGAGGTCCGTCTTGTCCAAGGATAAACTCCTTAACTATAAAAATAAGATACTTCAGCTTTGGACATAAGATAGATTCATCATAGTAGAGGATGGGAAATTCCTTCGATTTTCCCGGAAGCGATTTGTATAAAAGCGCATGGGCCTAAAAAAAAAATGGATGCCAAAGATTTCGCCAAATTCTGTTATTTTGGATATTCCATCTCAATTATCTTTTAAATGATAAATATTTTGTAAAGACATATATAACAAACTATGTAGGGTTTACCAAGATCTTTCGAGCCCTGTCAAGAAATTGACCCTTGGGCGTCATGGTGCACCTGCATGTAGAGACGATTTAGTCTCGCTATTCATAACTCCTTACTGTTGAACATTTTGTTAATAGTTCAGGCGATTTGTGCAGATTTTGGGCGCGAATTGCTTCTAGAAGAGGCGTGTGGTATGAAAAAGAAGGCATTGAAAGAACTCTTTTGTCTCAGGGTGATACCATTAGACCTTAGCATCATGTACAATAACATTTGCTCAGTGAGACAGCTGCGACCCAACCGAAATCAATCAAATGTCGGGAATAGGTGGTGCCAATTCTTTGAAAAACGTCAGTATACCAAAATGATTAAAAAGTCATATAAACATGATTCAGTTAAGAATCAAATACAAATACGTGATGATATTTATTTATTAACATAATTCACCTCCTGTTAATGGACATCAATTTCAGGGGACATCACCACCATTGCAATTTTGAATGCCACGAATGAGAAATAATAACTTGCAAGTTGTGGGACGCTCGTGGCCATTTGGAAAAGTCCTTGGAAAGGTCTAATGTATTAGTAGATTGCGAGAAAAAATATTGGATCATATTAGTTGGCTTTAGCGGTCTACATTCTATAAGGAAGTTCAGGTGTATTGCAGAAGATTGACACTCATGACGTAATTTAGAAAGAAAACCATATGTATAGCTAATGTTTAGAAATAAAATGCGCCCGTGGCGTTACTAGTTTGAGTGGTTTTCCTCACATAATAACTAGGTAAAATATAAGAACTCACCGGCCATTAGAAACCTAGAGACTAATAATACTAAGTCTAATCATATACAGTGGAAGAGAAGAGAATGTCGCATCTAATAATTGAATGGAAAGAAAAGTTAGCAAGACCACATACAAACAATCTGTAGGTAACCGATTATATTTCATTTAGCCAGTGTAACGATTTTATACTATACTGAATCACTGGTTTGCGAATATCGTCATGTGTAATTAAGATGGTCCAATTGTAACAAGAAAAGGCGTCAGAACGGGACACGAAGCCAACGATCGAATAGCATCCTTAGCTTAGAGGGGTCACTCTGACACACTGGGACTGGGCTAGTTGTACCAAATACGGTGATTCATCCTTACTTAAATTTCATTTTCTCTTTGATCATGCCATTCAAGTTTGTTATTTAACAAACTAATGGCATATGCTTAGGTTATCAAAAAGCTAGTACTCCTCGTGTCAGTTCATTATTTCTACACGCAACTGCATAGTGCTTCTACACTGGCTGTGATGAGATTTCAGCTTGAATAGATCGCTCAGAGATCAGCCCAGTACGGATTTCAACAACTTTATTCATTCTACTTATATACAAGACCTCTGAGGGGGACAAGTGATACCTATCAGAGCAGCAGGTGTATAAGGCTTGCTTTCAATTGATTCTGACTGCATAACTTTATGGCGCTCAACTATCATAGAACACACTGTAGTGGTGTATAATCTCGGACTAGGGCGCAGTGTGTTCTGTAACAATGTGACTCTGATGCTGACGATAACAATTCCAACTGAATAGATTGGGGTAAGACAACGAGAAATAGGGTCTCTAGATGTCAGTGCATCGGGGATTAGACCTTTAACCACACGTATACAGATCGATAATGTAGGGTGGAGGTAGCATTTCATTATCGGTACGATTGAGCAGGAATGTTTTAAGAGAGATGGTAGTTATAGGAGGGTGAGTACCTATAATCATCCCTATGCCCTGTTAGGGCTTCATTTGATAGAACCAATACATATTCTGTGAGACAGTTCGCACGCTGAAAATCTTTGGTTTCGGGGTAGATGTTCCTTGGAGGGTCATGGGTTTGTCAGCTCACATGTTACCCTCAGGTGGGCGATCGATGAGTTTGTATTACGCACAGAAGCAGCTTAAATTCGTCCTAGGTATTCATCCCTATAAAGCTAGGATAGCTATCCGCATTGATTCTTCGACACCCACTAACCCACGGTAATACAGGGCGGATATGCGTGGGTGCGCGAACTAATTCACCATGTTGCAACAAGCTAACCATGTTTTCTACTACTGGGAGACCAATACAGTACGTTTGTGCGAAGGGGAAGCCCATTAGCCTATCATGGATAAACTGCCCTAGTACAGAGCGCAAATTTGTGGGAGTCTTTCGCACTTGCTTCTCCAAAGAGTATTTCTAGCCCGAGATGTCCGAATAGGATTCGGAAGGGGAGATTACATTTAATCATTCCCTACTAAACAAAATCGCGCAACATTATTTAATTATTGATTAGTGTCCGTATGAGTCAGCGAACAGCACGCATTAATACAGTCTCTCCCTCGGTCAGCAGCTGACCCTCTATCCAGCTTACCCTTACATCAGGCAGCCGCTACCGACGTCATATAGGCGCTCATGCAGTGAACTCCGCAGTAGAGATACTATCTAAGAAAGCAAGGATTTGAATAGACCAAGATGAATGCCTTTACAATGTCTGCAAATCGTGAGTAAATTCTTTGCTGGTAGAATAGAGACATCTTGGGTTGGAACTTAACTCAGGAACTGGTCCACCACGGCCATTATTCTACATCACGTGGCACGGAAAGATGGATACAAATGTATCTGGGAACTTATGTTACTCGGGGTCTCGTACCGGTAGGGTACGCCTGGGCCTGAGGAAACTATTATAACACTCAGTTGGCTTAACTGGTATATCATTCATCCCATATACCTCACAGTCACTAGGACGAAAGACTAAGGTCGATAGGGAACTATAGCAACACACGAGCGGGAGGTATATCAGGATCCTCAACACAGAAAAACCTGGTATACTTCCTCTAGGGGCAATGCAGCTACGCCTCATGCATTTAACAACGTGCGAAGGGGTGAGGCTGATCGCAATTGCTAGGTCAACGCGTGAGTGGACGACACAGATGGGTTTGAAGGCAGAGCAAGAGACGTAGACTTATAACAATTTGCAATTACGCGGCCGAGAGACCTACGCCGCAGAGACCCGTTAAGGAATGGATAATCAACGGCGCACCCGAAATGACGTTTAGCATACTTAGAGGCGAAGGAGTGATTTTCATCTAAATGCGGAGCGCAAACCACCTATCCTCATGGTCAAACTGGTCAAACAACATTGAAGTGGTATTGTAAATAGTCCTATGTATGTTTCATAATCGTAAAAACTAACCACACCTACATGTTAATTCGCTTCCAAACGCCTAGAAATCTAAAAAACCGCCTTTTCAAAATGCTCATACTCTACACTATCGCAGTGAGTAAAGTAATGTTCCTTGACATCATTGCAAGTGTCCTGGGAGTGATATTTCAAGTCAGCAGAAGGTAACAATTAAATAGATAGCTTGGATAAGAAAAAAACGTTCCATATTTCAGAGATTTCGCCTCGTGTTTGATTGTTACTTCGGGTACTATTGGTTTAATCACGGTCCATAACCCGATGGCTTTTCCCTACTATGACAAACCGCAAGAATTCCAGACAAGTGGGTTCGATCATCTAATACAAACAAGCTCATCATATAGGTGTGTAGGCGGCAATTTCTCATAAATTCTAGCTACTTACTTGCTCATTACTTCATAAGTTTCTATGTATGCTAATAATCGAGTTTTTATTCTGCATACAATTCGACTGTTTCCAAAAGCTGTCATTTTGACCAAACCAAAATCCATCAAGAAAGGCATTCGATGAATAACTGGGATGCTGGATGCTGTTAGCTCAGAGTTTCCATAAAATGGCGGTTCTAGGCTCCGCTATTCAAACACCAATACCTATTCGTGGGATCTCATCGGAAGTCTGAGCATTATTCATACATGTCATGAATCTTTAATTGTTACTTCCAAAAAGTTCTCTATCTCGTGATAGTATTTTTCTCTCTATACTCGAGTCAGTTTAAATCCCGATGTTTGACTCCTCTCTAATCTACTTCAATTTTTTTTTTTTTTTGGTCGCACCCACATCAGAAATATAGATAGCGTGAGTCATGCACTTGCTTTTAATGTGGAATTGGTTAAACGTTCTACCTCAACATCTTGCCCTTATTTCTACAACAATGTTAGTTGTCCAGACATATTGACCGATGAGTAAAAATTGTATTATTATTAACACTAAAGCATTTGAAGATCAGCACCATGTTCTCCTTGGACACTTTTTAACCAGAATTAATGTTCAGATCCAAGTATCTAACATTTTGTTTATACCCCCCAAACAACGTTTGGGTGGTACGGGGGGGTATATAGTGTCTTTCACCCCTTGGCTGTCCGTGCCTGTTGTCCGAAATATGTTGTTTGTCCGCAATCGTTCCTCCTATGCTTACCGACTCTTTTGCCCTCCTAGGATTTTTTATGAAATTTCTTTGTCGAGTGTCTAGAATGATATATGGAATTTGTGCATTATCCAGAATTTTTAATTTGTGTCATAGTGAACGTTTGGCACCTTCCGGCATTTTCACCAAAATACCTATGCCATCATTGCAATTGTCTGCAATCCTTTCCTTCTAAACGATCTTTCGCTAGGATTTTTATGATACCTTGTGGAGTTAGATCACATACATGGAGAATGTGCATGATCGGTCGCAGGGATTGTCTGTTTCGGGTACTTCTTTGTTACGGAAGATATGTCAAAACAGTTTGATTAGGCATACGTTTTAAACCAATGTATGCATTAGTGCTCGTTCACTAACTCCTAAAAATTATATGCTATATATTCACATGATGATAGACAACTTTCTTGTTAATCTGAGAAAACTGTTGTGTAATGATACAATACATATATGTAAGTTGTGCCCCGTGGAGCGTACTTAGTCTGAGCCCCGATAGGAAGATTTCTAGTTTAAGTGTGAGAAAGGTAGGCGGTGTGTGTGTGCTTGGGGGGAAAACCCGGAGGGGGTATAAAAACACAATAGGGCCGGTCGTAACTTCTGCACTGTCTCGGAAAGATAACGAACAGTACAGTTATACGGCCCTATGCGCCCAATCAATGCCGAGATTTTTGTTAATAAGAAATAATAAATCAGGGCGACCGCTCTTTTGATACAGCGGTCTATTCAAACAGCTCTCATGATCCCAATGGGATTGTGAATGTGGAAAACTTATAAAATACAGTTAAATAAAAGTCAACCAATGAATTTTCTTCCAATAAATGTGATGATATTCAATAGATCCTCGCCAATCACGATACACAAATTGCTACTTGGTAAGTCCCTTCCCATGGATTCCCAATTTTATATACAAAGGCGGAAAAAGGGGTGGCGGAGGGTAATCTTAATTTGGCTTTTTCCACAAGGGTGGTAGTATGCGTGGGGGGGGGGGGGGGGGGGCTGCGGTGGGGGAGGGCGGTGAGGGGGGGAAGGGAGCTCGGGTGCGGGGGGTCGGTGTGTGGGGGGGGCGGGCAAGTGCGGGTCGGGGTGTGCGGGCGCAATGCTTGGCGCCGGGGCAAAGTCGGAAAGTCTGGGCATTACGTAAGGGGGTACGGGGTGGAGCCGGGGGGTCGGTGGTGGGGGGGCGCGATCTCCAGAGGTGCGCCATGTGGTGGGGTGACGTCGCTCTGGGGGGGGGGGGCGCGGCGGCGGGGTAGTGGGGGTGTGGGGGGGATTCAACTCTAAATGCATTTTTCTTCTCTCAAGCTCTTCCTTCTCGATCACCTGTCGCAAAGAGTGAGGAATGGGGGAGCGGTGTTGGCCAAAGTACCTTAGATACGCCAACCTTATCTATGATATATCGCGATGCAGCTGATAGCAGCAACCTATTCACTCATTGACAAACTCATGGGCGGGGGGGGGGTGGGGGCGGGGGATTACTCTAAAGATCTAATTGGCCGGGGGGTTCAAATGTGGCATTCCCTCGCACCACATCACCTTCAGCATAATGGTTCCGATTTATCGTAAGTTTATGTACCAGCATTGTAAGAGAACATATATCCTTCTAAAAGTGGTAGCAGACATCTGCTTCATGAGAACTCTTCATATGTGAATGTATAAGCATGTTTATTATGACAGCGTATTCATGTGTATATAATTAACAATTAAATTAGGAGATTAAAGGGCTAGTCTATTACCTACAGCGGGCTAATGCGCGGTCCTCGGCGGGTAGTTTCTAGACTCATGGGTTTAGTTTTTTTCATATACCCCTATAAAGAGTGAATTGTTAAAAATTTAATTATGAATACAACCATTGTAGACAAAATCGACAGAAGAAAAACTCAAAACCCGTTTGTTGAATACCTCCCACAGCTTTTGTAACTCGTAGATGCGCTCTGTGACACATTCTCAATAAACAGTAGGACATTGGGGGAGGATAAGATGGGAATTGAGTGGTAATTTTGGTGCTTATTCAAGTAATGGGAAAAATACAAGCCACATGTGGAAAGTGTTTTATCGGGAGATTCGCTCATTTTTGTTTTTTCATTGCTCCCACGTGATTTAGATTTAATACAAGGGAGTAATACTCTCGATATGGTAACGAGATGAAGCCTTTTGTTACAAACGGCAGTTCGTTAATAACGGGGAAAAATATGACTTGAAACAGATGTGGCCGTTTGTAGATCGAGAGCTGACTGTTATATTTCCATCATTGAAAGTTGGTCTACTGAATATTACGAAAATTTTACTCTTATAATAACGTGTTTAGCAAAACCATATACATATTTCATGAACACAATACCAGCGGATTTAAATTGCTTCGGTTTGGACTCTAATAAGTTTTTTAGTAGATGCACATGTTATACTTTTGCGCAACATACTAACGGTAAAATCTTTCACTCAACAAACGCAAGGCTCTTGAACATATCTGGACTATATCAATAAGTTATCATAAGAATATACACGATTTTATTAGTTTTTAATGAGTTCGGTACGACAGGGCGAGATATTATCTATGTCTACTCCAATTACATGAATTCCACAGGCTGTAGATTTCACAGCCATAGTTGAAAGTAATCTTGGATGATCTGATCCTCGCAATTGTAATCTACTTGTTTGTATGCATTAGTGAGTTATTTCCGTGCGTATGTCGTTAACAATATCATACAGTTGTCTTATATGGCCTGGAGCGGTCGAGAAAAGGGGTGCGTAGTTTATGCTATTCGGGGAGCTAGATCCCTCACATCTGCAGTTTTTTTTTCTTACTCGGATTCGCCCTGAATTTTTCTAACATGCCTGTCGTGTCAATTGTCTGTCCGGAGGGAATGACTACGTCAGTCTTGTCAGCAGTCTTTCACTGGATTTCTTCACGAAACTCCTCCTAACCTGGGGGATTTGGAATGAAAGAATGGTACAAAGAAAAGATCACAATGTGGGCGATGTTGCTATTGCAAGGGGAGGTTCTGTCTGAATTTTTTTTAAGATGAGTTAGTGGCCACTTGCGAACTTAGGATTTTAGCTATTGCAAATTATTTGTCTTCGCAGAGTCCTCAGTTAAACCTTGGGAGGGGGGATATCAGATGAAACGTGGTAGCACAGAAAGACTACATGTGACCATACTTGCAAGGGGAAGTTGCCATTGTCCGAAGGTTTTTTGAAAGGCGTGTAGGGAGTGGACCTGATTAGGATTTTTTTTATAGGTCACACGAGTAAACTCAGGTGACCTATTGCAATTGACTCTTCGTCCGTGACAGTCGTGTCCGTTCGTTGCGTTGAACAATTGAAGCATTGTTTAATTTCTTCTTTGAATAACCACCAGTCCAGTTTCTTTTTTTTTACAGTAAATAATTGTGTAATGAAAGCATTCAATGTTAGGGACTAAGGCGGCCACATAAATTGTAAAATTTCAGGTCTCTTAGACCCTTGGGGCCTTGGTGGGTGGGGCAAAAACTGCCCAAAAGTGACCCTTTTTCAAAAATCTTCTTCTTAACGAACCCATCATGTTTGAGAGAAACTCAACATGCATTAGTAATGTAGAGCGGAAGCTCTGTTGTACCTTAAAAATTTGTAAATTTTTGGTGATCCCGGGGGTAGGGGTTCTGACTGGGGGGGGGGGGCAACATTGCGTACAGTTATGTTTATCTGTAAACATTTAAGAAATCATCTTTTCAAATGTCTATTCGATAATGTAATGTGAAAGTAAAGAATTTGGAATGGAGACGGGAGCTTTTTTCATAATTTATAATCACTTGAACAAGTTAGGGTGGTGTTGGGGGTGTGTGTTCTTTTGGATCAGATGTCTGTCCAGTAGCCGTCTGTAGACTAGAATGGTTCAACTTTTAGTCTTAGCTTTTCCACCTAGAGTCCATCGATAATTCATTGCAATTGGTTACCCTTTGGAACAAAAGTGTTTCCTAGCTTGAATTTGGGGTCAAGTGGCTAAGGTCAAGTGCACTGGACAGTCAAAGTGCAAATATGGTTTCTCGTGCGTTTCAGAGCATTTCACTTTCTACCTAGAGTCATATATCATACATATTATTTACTCATGGAGCAGAAGATGTTCGTATTGAATTTGTGGTCAAAGGTCAATAGGTCAGCCACTGGACATAGTACAAATATTTGGTTTTTCACCTTAATAAATTCTTTGAACAATACGTGTGAGATTGAATAATATATCTTCTTGTTGTAAGAATAAGGAATAATGAATGCATATATCGAAGCATTATTAATATGTTCTGTGATTAAAAATATGAGATCCCTGTGTGGGTATGAATACTCAGTGATGTTAAGGCCTGTGGGCCTCTTGTCTATGCAAAATACTTTGTCTTCGCAACTCCTTCTTAACTCCAATGTTTTTAAAGGAATTAGGTCCCTGGGTCCAAAATATATGCAGGTGTATCATGTACTGGCTTGGTGGTGCCCTATTTTTCGGCATGAATATTGCCTCACCTTCAGAAATGCTAGGTAGTTGGCCACTCATTTCTCCAATTTTCTCGTAAACAAAAATGGACATGTGCTCACCTTCACTCGCGGGGTTTATACTATATCATTGATTTCATTTTATATGGAAGCGCTTTCAATGTGTGCCAATGATTTTTAGCCGAGTGCAACTCGACGAGTTGCACTGGCTATTGGTTTGGTGATGACGGGCAGGCGAGAGGGCGTCAACAATTAGGTTTCCGG
>CAJDSM010037494.1:12929-24388 GCA_903981925.1 Ostrea lurida
TTACAGTCACTATAAATGACCTTGGTACAGTCACTATAAATGACCTTGTACAGTCACTATAAATGACCTTGGTACAGTCACTATAAATAACTTTGTACAGTCACTATAAATGACCTTGTTACAGTCACTATAAATGACCTTGTACATCACTAATAAATGACCTTGTACATCACTATAAATGACTTGCTGGTGCATTGTTGTAAAACAATGGTAGTCACTATAATGACCTTGGTACATCACTAGTGAAATGCCTGGTACAGTCACTATAAATGACCTGTTACAGTTCACTAAAATGACCTTGCTGTGCATTGTTGTAAAACATTATACAGTCACTAAAATGACCTTGTAAGCACTATAAATGACCTTGACAGTCACTATAAATGACCTATGTAGTCACTATAAATGACCTTGGTACCATCACTATAAACAAACCCTTGGTACAGTCACTATAAATGACCTTGTACAGTCACTATTAATGACCCTGGTACAGTCATATATAATACCTTGTACAGTCACTATAATAGACCTTGCTGGTGCATGTTGTAAACACATAGTACAGTCACTATAAATGACCTTGGTAACAGTCATATAATGACCTTGCCAATACACTAGTTCAAGGAGTTGGGAGTGAAACTGCTCTGATAGCTCTTGTTACCAAGTCAAACACATATATACTACCACACAAACAATCAACACATATACCCTACCCACACACATCAATTCAACCACATAACCCTACCCACACACATCAATCAAACACAATACCCTACCCAACACATCAATCAACACATATACCCTACCCACACAAAACAATCAAAACATATACCCTACCCACACACATCAAATCAAACACATATACCCTACCCACACAAATCAATCAAACACATATACCCTACCCACACACATCAATCAAACACATATACCCTACCCACACACATCAATCAAACACATTACCCTACCCCACACCATCAATCAAACACATATACCTACCACACACATCAATCAAACACATATACCCTACCCACACCATCAATCAAATCACATATACCCTACCCACACACATCAATCAAACACATTTACCCTACCCACACAAATCAATCAAACACATATACCCTACCCACACACATCAATTAAACACATATATCCTACCCACACAAACAATCAAACACATATACCCTACCCACACACATCAATCAAACACATACACCCTACCCACACACATCAATCTCAAACACATATACCTACCCACACACATCAATCAAACACATATACCCTACCACACAAAAACAATCAAACACATAGACCCTACCACACACATCAATCAAACACATATACCCTACCCACACAAATCAATCAAACACATATACCCTACCCACACACATCCAATCAAACACATATACCCTACCCACACACATCAATCAAACCAATATACCCTACCACACACATCAATCAAACACATATAACCTACCCACACACATCAATCAAACACATATAACCCTACCCACACACATCATCAAACACATTATACCCTACCCACACACATCAATCAAACACATTTACCCTACCCACCAAATCAATCAAACACATATACCCTACCCACACACATCAATTAAACACATATACCCTACCAAAACATCAATCAAACACATATACCCTACCAACCACAATCAATCAAACACATATACCCTACCCACACACATCAATCAAACACATACACCCTACCCACACACATCAATACACATATACCTACCCACACACATCAATCAAACACATATACCCTACCCACACAAATCAATCGAATATCACATTGACACTCCCACCACATGCAGCATCTAAATTTGGACTTTCCTATTTCATGGTAGTGCAGATGTAGATCTGTCACATTAACTGACAACAACAGAACATTCTACTACTAGTAAAATGTCTCAAGATGATACTGTAAAATCAGAAAAAAGGAGTGTCATAATCTTCTTAAAAAAAAATGAACATATTTTCATCATATCGATTCACAAGTAAAGAAATAGTGGGAAAATGTGACCATGGTAGCATATTGTTTTATACAGTAAATTCTCTCTGACACTATCAATGACACCCCCCCCCCTCCATCCATTAAACCTTATTTAAGAGCATAAGCTCACATACATTTTCATTTCGATTTGATTTTTAAAATTCCTAATGGTAAATTTTCTAAATAGTAATTTAATTAAAAAATTAGGTAGCAAATCAGCTAGCTGGCAATGGAATACAGACACTTGATTCTTCCAAATCCATTTTCTGATACTAGGATTATTGACGGAAAACATAATTATTTTTATCTCTCCTTCCATTATCCGTCATTATATTATTACTTCAAAATGAAATCAATTTATATATTTGAAATTATATGCTTCATGATGAATAATTAATAAAAGCAAGAACAATTTTCCTATTAACTTTCTAGAAAAAATCCGGAGTCATATATATATGTCTCTGGAAAAATTGCATTTAATTAATCCGTGATTATTATGCAATATACAATACAGGAATAAAACACTCTTTCAGATATAATTGTGTAAACATAATAAATATTCATAGGAAAAAATCCCTCCACACATAGTTTACTTCATTACTGCCCTGGTAGTCTAATTTTTGACATCAGTGCATTTATTAACCTACAATAGCTCACACTGACGAATTATTTCAGGTTAAAAACGATGATCGTGTCACCATCGAGTAGTGACCCCTTTAAAATGACAGTCCTTTACTCTGACTACAGTATTTTACAACAAGTCCTGTCAAAAAAGAGCACTTTAACAGAAGTGCACACAGATCTAACAGACATGTCTCTACTTTAAGTACAACTTCCCATATCTAGTCCATTTCTTTACAGGGAGAGCAGGGTGGAGTACATGGATGAGTCCTTATGTCTGATGAACTTTCCTAATGTACTCTGAATATGCCTGATTTGCACCAGACTGGCCTACTAAATGACAATTTACTTGAACCCCCAAAGTCTATTACACATTTAGGCAGTTCCATTTTCGGTAACTGATAGGTCTATGTGTCGTTCATTATCCCCACAAGTTAAAGCACTTGAATCAATTCTCCGTGATTAATGTTAAGTGATTAATTCTCAAAATCAAGCACTGTTCTGTCTACTTTGAATATCTTGAATCATTATTCTCAAGGGAAAATGTTTAAAAAAAAAAAAAAAACCTATCTAATGTTGCACAGCCTACAGCTTATCATCAGAATCTAAAAGTCTGTCTCACTTCTCAACAATGAGGGATATCTATTTAACGGAATATTTAGTCATTAGGTTAATAGTTAATGAGAAATTTTAATCAGAAAACTACTTCTGAATTATAAAGTATAATACAATTTTTTTTTTATCTTAATTGATTCTTCCCGTGCATATTTATACATGTCTTTTAAAAACCAAAATCCTCAAAAATTGTGACTCTTTGAATATTCTGGTGTATGAACTTTTGACCTACATGTACTGGTATGATATGAACAAATGCTCTAAAGAGTACAACACTATGTAGCTACTATGTCACATGTCCTTTACAGTACTGTAATTTAAACCAAACAAAAGCTTTAGTGGCATTATTAGGCACGTCAATAACTATGAAGCACTTGAAAATAGTTACCTTTAAACACTTAAAATAAAACTGACAATTTGGACAATTAAAAATTACTTACAGTAATTCACTTACCAATGCAAGCTAACTTAATATAAGTACGTAATTATGTGGTTCAGCCCCTACCCCACTCAGTCCTTCCTCTTACATTTGAATATAAATCAATAAAAAAAAAAAAGAAGATCTGCTTGCATGTTTTGTAAAATCTGATATGATTCAAAATGAAAAAAAAATCTCCTTGAAGAACATAAGTCTAAAATGCTATAACTGAAGCTAGATATTAGATCCATCAGACACCTCCCCATCCAGTCATTGAGTGCAATAAGCTTACCTCACACGTACAATATTATGCATACATGTAACATCAAAATTAATTTCAAAACTCAAACGAGCTAAAGCTTACTTGTGTATCAAACATAACCAGTAACCACCTTTCCGAAAATAAGGTTCTTCATGAAACATAGCTTAATTAAAAAAAAAAAATACATTTACTGTATTCAAGGCTTTATATTTGTGACTTTACAAATTAATAAACTAAAACAAGTGTAGAGCAGTTCAGTAGTCAATTTAAGATACTAGTCAATATTTAATCGATAAACACACATGGAGACTTTTATGTGCCATTTTATTTTTATGGAATCACGATTTTTTTATGGCTTCAGTCCACATACAATTGAACAACAGCCTAGCAGTCTGCCATTGCTGCAAACTATTCACTTGGCAATAATTGATTTTATCAATCAATGTAATGGATAATTCTTTTGCTGTTATTTCACTCACTGAGGCTACAATAATTGTAAGGGAATTCCTACATTAAATGTTGGACTATTCCATTATAAAATTTGGTTTAGTCACTCTATTGTAAATGTTATATAATTTTCTTGTTGGACTAATCCACTCAGGACTATTCCATATTTACTTGATTTAAAAAAAAAGTTTCCTGTTCAGCTACTGGATTATTCCACTGTTCAAGCAGTATAGATCAGTACTCCCCCAGCTGTATCAACTACTGTTATCTAACATAATGCTGCACTTATAGAGGGCCACACTAAAATGATTCATGATTCAATTTTTATCAGACCCCCTAGACGGTGACAAATTTAAACTGTTCCTGGTTTTAATAGTGCAGATCTGCTGTACTAATAATATCAAATTGAATCCCGAGCTAATCTCGAAAAAGAGGTTAACGGCAGGGCAGACCTCCTATGCTGCATATGATTAGCATTAAAATGTAGGTAAACTACATCTGGTACAATTTGTCTGACACTTTTACAATATTTGCTGCAATCAGGGAAATGTGTTCATATTCATGAACATTTGATGTTAGATTGGCAGTCTCTGAACACTTATACATGATAAAAGAGGTGACATACCAAAGGCTTAAAGAAGACATGTGCTTCATCCATCCCGGTCATCAAACTGTAACTCAACGCATTCTACAAAAGAAAACAGGGCAGACTTTAGTGTATTGCTAACATTAGATTGCATAGAACAGTAAAGACATGTCTAGTGATGAACTGACATCTCATGTGAAAGTATAAGGGCGTGTAAAACATGATTTTTTTTTTATATTCCAGTAGATGACTTCATTATTACATGTCTATACATACAGCCTGGTAGAAAACTTTGACATTGTTTAAAAATGTTAACTATATAGTTTTAAAAGTATTCATATATTTTTACATGATTATTTTTCTTTAACACTGGCACAATTCAATTCAATTGTTTATTGACCAATTAAGGCCCCCAAAGGCAACAAGAAGGTTGTACAATGATTAAACAATGCACTCAAGGTCATTTATAGTGACTATACCAATATTTTATGATTTTTTTCCAAATGTACTCTGTCCATTTACTCTTTGGACATGGTTGCCAACTCCCATTTCCAGCAATTATGACAAAAGCTACATTTGAGCTTCCCTAAAATGGGACATTCTTTTATTGCCTTTCTTGCCCTCAATGAAGGCACTTGTAAAAATAGTAAATATGCATAGTTGATGGACAAGCACTCAAGTGTATTATACCATTGATTGGCTTGAGTTTATCTGTGAGTGGAAAAGAGTGCTTGGGATTTGCTTTAGAAAATTCGAGTCTTAATTGTCTAAAATGTCAAATTTGTTGTTTTTATGGCATCAAATTTCCTTCCTTAATATTCATGTCATGTCAAAAGCAGTGTGATATACAGATTGGATTAAAGGAATAAACAAAGACTGGGTTATGCCAAGATGCTGAGTAGTTCAAATATCCATTGTGAATCCAAGAGTGCTTAAATCCTATCAGTTTTGAAATTCCTGATTATTTTTGGCCCAATGTTGGACAAAAAAATGTTGTATTGACCCTTAAAGGCATGTGCAGGTTAAGATAACATTCTGCTTGCCCTAGTTTGTTGAATCTCAGTCAATCAAAGCACTGAATTAATTGATTATTTGATTATATGTATAATTGATTTATGAAGACAAAATAAATGGATGAAAGCTATTTTTATTCCCATTGATCTTCTGTATATAGAGTGGATGTACCGGTATGTACAAGTTTGAATGAGAGGAAATCTGTACATGAGATCACATAAAGCCTTTTACTTTCATTTGTCCCTTGGGAATCCTGGTTAGAATAAGTCCTCAGTACCCCCTGGCTTGTCATAGGCTCAGTACCCCTTGCTTGTCATCAGAAGCGACTAAATGGGGCGATCCTTTGGATTGGACTGCAAAACCAAGGCCCCATGTCACAGCAGGTGTGGCACGATAAAGATCCCTCCCTGCTCAAAGGCCATAAGTTCAGAGCACAAGCCTAAATTTTGCAGCCCTTCACCAGCAATGGGTGAAATATTCTCGAGTAGGATGTTAAACAAGACACAATTAGTCAACTTTCATTTGTAGGAGTTGAATCCCAGGGGAATTTTTATCCATTGCCATACTAGAAGTTAAATAACATAGCAATACATATTTTGATATAACTTTTCAGGGTCTGAATATCTTGGCCAACACCTGCAATGAGAAGACGATGGATTTGTACATGAAGTTCACTGATCATGTGGCCTCGGAGGCTTTGGCCAATGAGGACACGGTGGCTGTAGTCAATAGAAGGTAGACGATGTTAGTGCAATTAACATAATTAATTACATGTATGTTAATGATTCATTATGTAAATGAAGTAATCTTTCAATTTGACAAGGCATATTAGATTGTTTCCACTCGTACTGTGCAATATCGTTCTGACACAAAGGTTTGTAGTGACTGGCCCTTCGAAATTGCACTGATGTATTACGTAAAGGGCAGATAATTCTGTATCTTCAACTATAATGCATACAAACATTAATTGCCAGATGTGTTTGATATGTAAGTGGTATATCAAAAATCATTATTTTCATTTCGGGTTCCCATAGTGTTAAAAAATATCAACCAAAACAAAAATATTTGTATGGATCAATATTGCATGATTTCATGAATGTGAGCTGCTACGTAGAAAAATAAGGGGTAAATATTTTCATTGAATAAGCAATAATCATGCCACTTCTTTCATGGCATTGTGTTGGTGTTTTGTAGATGCCTTTGTGAGTTGGCTCGTCAGATTGGATTCACGGAAAAAGCTTTGGATGGGTTCTTGCTAGATAGAATACTTTGCCTTTATCGGCAGGTGGTAAGTGGCCAACTATGATCAAATAAGAAATGAATCTTATATTTTTTCGGGTGATGCAGGTATTACCGAATTTTAGACGGTAAAACTCATCAATGCGCGAAGCGCATTGATGTAAAGTTTTACCGTCTAAAATCTCGGTGATAACCTGCACATCACCCGAAAAAATATAAGATTTATTTCTTATCATTTAATTTTATATTACAACAACAAAACAATGTCCATTAGACTTTAATTGTTGTTCAGGTACGTGATCGAAAAATCACCTCAATTCTTAAAAGGTGTTTTAACCAATGAGAATCGGCGCTAGGTGATTACGTGAAATAAAATTAAATGATATGGAGGGAACACTGATTTTCAGAATTGTAGTTTATGGATAAATGCAGCCAATCGTTTAACAAACCAATTAATTTCCAAGTTGGAATACCTGCAGAGGATCTATCATAAATAGATCTTACTAAGCTGTCCAGCCATGTTTTCGTAACAGCTAGTGGCTAATTCCACACATCCAGGTAACCAGAGTAAATTTTGAAGAATAACATATACCCTGAAACATTGAAAATAAGCCATGACTTATTAAATTTTGGTAAGGAAATAAGGCTTATTTTGAAGACTGGATTAGTTTCAAAACCTGGCTTAAAATATTGTTACCAGTCATGTGATTGCAGGGCAGTTTTGAATTTCGTTCACTGGCACTCCTGGCTGATTTTTGGATCTTAGAGTAGTATTTTTACATGTACATGTACAGTCAGCTCTCGTTACAACGGTCCACGTTGTTTCCGGTCATTTTGCCGTTAAAACGAAATCTGCTGTTTTGTAACAAAATGCCTCTTTTTACCAGTCGGAGTTATTCCCCTTTGTTTAATCATCAGCACAATAAACAATATCGCGATCGATCTCCTGTAAACATTCACCATGCGGGTTTAATTTTCCAAATACACTCACGTCCCTCTTATCCCAATTTTTCTCCTGTTTAAAGTAAATAAGAAAAGATTAGTCGTTGATGAAATTAAATTTAAATATTTTTCATAACTTACAACGTTTCCTTGGTGTTGTTCGTATCCCGCCTACTACACAATTATATAACGTTCCATCATAGATTAAATAAACCCCCGTAAATAAATAAGCACTAGCTTTGTATCAATGATTGCATTAATACACGAAAACATAATGGCATATCAAAGGAGAAAATGAAGGTATATGTAAGGAAATCCGTATCTTACACACCGACTATTCCCGTTTTGTTTCAGAGGACCATTAGCTTGGGTAAGACGTTTTTTCTTTTGTGGTCTCTATTCTGACCATTCTTATGCGATTACCTATCGCAGAGATTTTTCAGATATTAAGAATGAATAAATCATAAATTGTTGTATTGTAACTTTCTCGTTCAATTAATTAGAAGCACCTCTTCATTATTAGTTAATTTTTAATGTTGTAGTTTTATTTTTACTGGTATTGGAAACCCATCAAAACATACCCGCAAATTCATTATTTTTATTGAAAACTATTTATTATCAACGTCAATTAGTGCATTGATTAAACCCAGTCCTAAACCCAACATTTACATGCATTCAAGATAATCCTGGCAAGGGATTTAATCCCGTTACATAATCTTGGTTAAGTGTGAAAATATTGCCAATAGCAAAATGTTTACACGGGTCGTTGAACAAGCTCAGTAACCCTGCCGTTAAATCGGGGATTTTATATAGTTCAAATGCAATTTGTACCGATAACTACTTGCCCGGTCTAGCCGAAGGCGAATATACCGCTTGTGTATCAAGCAAAATAAATACGTGTTGCAGATTTGTTACAGCAAAAATCCTGCCGTTAGGCGAATTTACCCGGTAAATCGATGCGCTGTAACGAGCGCTGACTTGATATGTTTAGATTCACATGCTCTAGAAGAAGGGTAAATGTGAACCTTACATGAATAAATCTGTCTTGTGTTTTACTCATACACAATTCACAAATACCAAGTATGAAATAAGAAAAGATTATCTCAAATGTTATTTATCTTTTTAGCTCCCCTACCAACGACAGTCGATGGGACTTTATTTGCACTCCGTCCGTCTGTCTGTCTGTCTGTTCTGTCTGTCCGTCTGTCCGTCAGTCCGTAAATCAGTTTTTCCGCAACTTTTTTTCTCACTGCTTTGCCAGATATTCATTTGATATTTGGTACATTGCTTTGCCATACCAAAAGTTTTACAGATCAACGTTCCGAGTTTTTGGTTTTTGATTGATCCATATTTCACTGAGTTTATTGGCCCTTGGACTAGAAAAATTTCATTTAAATTATCAGGTTTCCGCACTTTTTTTCTACTGCTTGCAAGATATTCATTTAATTTGGTACAATTGCTTTGCCCATACCAAAGTTAAAATTCAAGTTCCGAGTTTGGTTTCGATTGATCCATATTTCACATTGAGTTATGGCCCTTGGACTTAGAAATTTTCATAAATTTATCAGTTTTCCGCACTTTTCTCACTGTTTTTGAGATATTCAATTTGATATTTGGTTACAATTGCTTTCCATACAAGTTACAGGATCAAAGTTTCGAATGTTTGGTTTCGAATCGTTCGACTCCATATTCACTGAGTTATGTTGGCCTGGGAACTTAGAAAAATTTCAATAAATTTATCATTTTCCCGCACTTTTTTTCTCACTGCTTGCAGATATTTCATTTGATATTTTTGGTACATTGCTTGCCATTACCAAGTTACAGATTCAAGTTCGAGTTTGGTTTCGATCGACTCGACCATATTTCACTGAGTTATGGCCCTTGGACTGTAGAAAATTTTCATAAATTATCAGTTTTCCGCACTTTTTTTCTCACTGCCTTGCAGATATTCATTTGATATTTGGTACATTGCTTGCCATACCAAGTTACAGAAGCAAGTGCGGTGGGCGTGTGGAGATGCGATTCTCTAGATGTCACGGAAGGGCCCTGCCGGGACGGAGAAAAAGGGCAGAAAGGAGCAGGGGGCGGCCACGGGTGGCGCCACCGGGCCGGGAGAGAGGGCAGGTGAGATGGGGTACAGGGCCTGGCAACCAAGGGACAGAGCAATAAGGGGGCGAGGGGAGGGGCAAGCGATCCATAGGCACGGAGGCGATGGGCCCGGGGAACGCGACAGGAAAAGGGCAGAATAGCGACAGGGGTGCAGGGGGCCAACTGGGGGGGCGGGCGCACTGCGTGCAGAGAGGCAGGGAGAGGGGGACATGGCTGGTGCACAGACAAAGGGACAGACAACACAGGGCGGAACGGGGGGGGGCAGAGGGCGGAGCCAGAAGGGCACGGAGGGAGGGCCGGGGACGGAGAAAAGGGCAGAAAGTAGCAGACGAGGGGCCGACGGGTGGGGGGGCGCACCGGCGGGCAGAGAGGGCAGGGAGGAGTGGGTACAGGGCGGGGCCAGACCAAGGGGCAGAGCAATCAAGGGCGTGGAGGTATGGGCGGAGCGAGCCAAGCGGCACGGAGGGGAGGGCCGGGGCCGGGACCGGCCGGGACCAGAAAGATGAGCGAGGGAGAGCCGAGAGCAGCAAGCAGGCAGCTCCAAGAAGGGTGGCGGCAGCCCAGGAGGGATCGAGTGTGGGGAGGCACGTCCAGGGACCGGAAGGGGAGGGCGAGGCAGGGACGCGCAGGAAGGCGGTAACAGACCGTGGGACAGGGAAGTGGGAAGCGTGGAACGGGCCGAAAGGGAAGGGGGGCGGGCGCACAAAGTAAGGGGATGCCGCACCTGAACCAAAGGGCAACGGGAGCTAGGCGGAGCATCCGGGGGCCGTGCGGCCGGGCGGGCGGGCGCGGGACGGGGGAAGGGGCGAGGCGGGCAAGAAGCGCGGGGGCCCAACACAAGGCAAGCAAACGGTGGGAAAAAACAGCCCGGGGGGAAGGGGGGGAGGGAAGGGGGGCAGGAGAGGGACCAGGCCCCAGCAAAGGGAGAGAAAAAGAGGCAGAGGGGGGCAGGGAAAAAGCGGCCGGCAAGAACCATGGAGGCCAGGAAAGCGGAAAAATGGGGAGGAAAACGGCAGGGAGAAGGCACGGATAGAGAACAGAAGGGGGCGAAAGGCGCAGCGGGGCAGAAAAAAAAGGGGGACCGGAGAACAGGAGAGAAAGAGGAGTGAGAGGGCGAGAGGCAAGGGGGGGCAACAGGGACCGCCCGGGGGTGGGCGAGGGGGGCCCAAGAGAGGGAGCAAAGAATATCAAATTCTGC
>CAJDSM010037508.1:0-10133 GCA_903981925.1 Ostrea lurida
CATTCATCAGGAAATCATCAAACCTTCCACAAATGTTGACCAATGGAAGAGAGGATGACCCTTATTTGTTTTCAAGGTCAAAGTCACTTTTGACTAGCCGAAAATCCTGTGAATAAGATAGAAGAAACAGCATCATCAGGGGAATCATCAAACCTTCCACCAATTGATTCCCCATGGAGCAGCATCTTCCGAGCCCAAGGTCCGATTCGCTACTCTAATACATACCCCTTCGGCAAGTTTGTCGAGTTTCTAAGCCGGTGCTTTTGGACTTCCCAAGGCATCCAATCAATTGTGCCATTCATACCTGATTGAAGCATTGGCATTTAAAAACCCAAGGTTAGAATCATGTGAAGATCAGAAAGGCAAAGTTTAATACTGAGCGATATACGCCCGAAAGATAAAAGGTCGATGATTATAAGCTCGCAACAAGTATGTACACCTAAATAAAAACAAACAAAACAAACAGATTGTTCACTCGGCAGTGTTTACGTCAAGAAGCGATTAACTCGCAATTCCTGGTCCGTTTAGATGGCAATTCAGATAGTCGCGAACACTAAATCAGAACAAGGGGTAGTTTTAGAGTAAGGCGAATTCGGAACCTTGGCTCGCGAAAGATCATGGAGAGTGGATGTTCTCTATTATTTCATAGGTTCAAGGCGGTAAATTTAATTTACTTATTGCCGGGAAAACATCATGGGAAACAAATAGAAGAACACAAGATTCATTCTCAGGGAGAATGTCAAACCTTTCACAAATGTAGCCCATGGAGAGAGAGGGGTGGGTGGGTTAACCCTATTGTTTTTCAAGGTCAAAGGTTGGACTATTGTTTTTAAAAATCTTGTGTTGCGAGGGGATGCTATGCTTGCATTGTCTTATTTTGAAATGTTTCCCTATCGACAAAGGGAAATGATTTGTGACAATTATGCCAAAACCAAACACTAGATATTGTGATGCCACAAACATCACAAAAGGGCCATGCTTTTGGGCATTATATGTGAAGTTCAAGGTCTATAGCTCTTTCAGAAAAGGTCAAGGTCAATAAAGCCCAGACTTGTCTTTGATCTCTACTGCATTGATAGTTCAAGCATTAATTTTCAAATCCATATAGAGCTGCAGGCAAGGTCCATAACTTGTTTTAAAAAGTTTGCAAAGCCTAAATGAAACCTAATCCGTAACTAATTGATAATATTTTAAAAAAAAGAAAGAAATAGCTGCAGGGACAGCCAAACTAAGAGGCCCACAGGCCTTAACGGTCACCTGAGTATATTATAGCCCACACAGGGGAGTCTCATTTGCATTCTTAAGTTCTCAATACAGTATTTTTTAATATCTTTCCATTATATTGCACTTATGATTCCTAGTTCATATCTACACAAGAAGAAATATCATTTTTCAATTCACACGATTGTTTCAAGAATTTAAAATTGAATACCATATTGCTACTTTAACTGTCAGTGAGCTTGACCTATTTGACCTAAAAATTCAATAAAGAACACTTCTTCGTCACATTGAGTATAGGTATATATGTATATAAGTGACTCTAGGTAGAAAGGATAATGCTCTGAACCCGGAAACCTTATATTTGGCTACTTTGAGTCCAGTGCACTTGACCTTTGTTTCCCTTTTGACCTCAAATTCTATAGGAAACACCTTTGTACCCATGCATGGGTAGACCATATAATTTGCAATATTATGGTACTACTTTCAGGTGGAAGTCTAACTATCTAAAAGTCTGAATCCTTTCTGAGTCTGACAGATGGAATATGATAGTACAATCCTGAATTCTCAGTAAGTGCCCCCTCTCTCTCCCTCCCGCCCAACTTGTTGCTAGGGGAGTTACTAATTATGATTAACAAGCTCCCTTCTTCCACTTCCCAATAATATTCATTTACTTGTCACATTAATATTACAATAGACCATTGTTATAAAGATGCTTTTCCAAAATGTTTTACATATAAACACTGTGTAGCAAGTTTGCCCCCCCCTCCTCCCCAGGTCAGAACCCCTACCCCCGGGGATCACCAAATTTACAATTTTGGTAAAGGTCTTCCTGCTGTACATCACTATGCATTTGGTTTCTCTCAAACATGTGCGGTTGTAAAGAAGAATTTTGAAAATTTGTCATGTTTGGGCAGTTTTTGCCCCTCTCCCAAGTCCCGAGGGGTGCAAGAGACCTGAAATTTACAATTTATGTGCCCCTTGTCCCAAAGATGCTTCATACCAAATTTGAAAAGAATTGGACAGGTGGTTAAAAATGTCCAATTGCAATAGGTCACCTGAGTTTACTCAGGTGACCTAAAAAAGCACAGAACCCCCTCCAGTTGTCAATGATGCTTTGATGCATGCACAGGCTGATCACTATAGGGCTTCTGCATGCATACAGACAGGGCCCTAATGAAAGTCATTTACAGAATCAGCAATGTAGGTACACAGTGTGCCTCATAAAATTCCATGAAAGAATTTGACTTGGTTTCTCAGTCACTTTACTGGATAGAGATCACAACCTCTCTTAATATTCTCCTCCTAGATAAGAAGGAAAATGCATTGTGACATCAAAATGAAATGTAACAGGAAGGAAGAAAATGCAACGGACCAGACCAGATTTCGAACCCAGGCCTCCTGAATCTCTTGTCTGGTGCTCTACCAACTGAGCTATCTGGACACAAGAGATTAAACCCGGCTGACCGCTACACTCCTCCCTCCTTAAAGTGTCTTTGTCCTTGAAAACACACAACCCAGGTTATTGCCCATGGCAGAACTTTACCTGCAATTCCAGGGGTGGTCTACGCCACCAAATGTAACAGGAAGGGAGAAAATGCAACGGACCAGACCATGATTCAAGCCCTGACCCCCTGAAACTCTAGACAAGTGCTCTACCAATTGAACTATCTGGCCACCGAAGACTGAATCCGGCTGACTGCTACAAAAATATGGCAGACAGCATGGAATTGAGCTTCAAAAATTGTAATAATAGAGTACAGTGGTGGATCTCAAGATCCTTTGGTTGAATATGAACTAAAGGTCATTTTGTCCTCCTCCTTTTCTTGGGCAGAAAAGGTATAAACTTGGGCCACAAACTCTCCCCCCTCCCTCAAATTTTCACCCTTGAAAAATCATTTCCCAATTAAATAATGCTTCATATTTTCCCCCTTGCTGTCTTGCAATAAATGTATATCTTGTCAATTATATAGTGGTAGACGTTGTGTAACTCACAAGTGCATGCTCGGGATTAAATTCCCAGGGCTCAGGTAAAAATATTTAACTCCCTTGTTATGAACTGAATAGATAAATCACCATTTTGATCAATCACCTTGATGCTAAAGAATCATAACGAAGAAGAACGAAAATTTCAATTCATTTATTAAGCATAATCAACAAAAGTAGCCCATGCCCAGCGGAAATAATGCACGCTTGCTGCAATTGTCAACAAGCCCGCAATTGATTCACTCACCAGGTACAACGTACATACCTAAAATTAACTCGCCATTCAGGATTGCATAAATTATTATACAAGCCTGGATACAATTCATACAGAAATAGTTTTAGACAGCTCGATCAGCAGCTATGGTAACATGATTCACCTCCGAGTCCATAAAATTAACACCAAATACACCATATTTAAAAAATAAACACCAAATACACCGTATTTAAAAAATAATATCCTTGGTATGCGAGCAGAGTCACAACTATTATATCACTGATGGCAGCAAACTATATGTACTACCACTGTTGTCAGGTCACGGTAACAATGACCTAAAAGCAATGGGAATCTTTCTCACTTCAGAAAAATCACCAATCCCTTTTACAAAGTTTGTGACCTTGTCCTTGAACAAAGTTGCCCCCCACCCCCCCAAAAAAAACCAACCAAGATCTTTTTCACATGATATGTAACTAATTGTATAAATTCAAGATTGGTCACAATTGAGTATTGTCTATTCTAAACTTCTTACTATTTTTAGTCACAGTAACCTTGCTCCAGAAAACAATCGGGATTTTCTTCACATGATATGTACCCATCAGTCCAAGATGGCTTCAGTTTGAGGTCAAGTGAATACGGTACATCATAATTAAGAAACAAGATTGTTGTCAAAAACCACCATTCAACAACACAAGAGCTAAGTTCAACATTGTTGCACCTTGGTTTAAAACATGCATAAAAATGAGCTCAAAATATTTTTTTTATATAATACTTAGTACAGTACTTTTAAAAAATGTATTTGGTAACATCTACAGTGGCTTTCTCAAACCAATCAGATCTAACAGTTTGCAAATTCATCACTGAAAGAGATCTTTAAATGAAATGATCATACATCAAAAATGTATTTTTAACACAAACATATATCAGTAGTAATGTGGTATTTGAACTAGTGTCCATAGAAATATATATACATGTGTCACCTGCAATTTGAAAGGAGAGTGACAGAGGCACAGACAAGCATGATACATGTTACCATGGTAACACCAAAAATATCTTTAGCAAAAGTCTGGGCTGCATTCAATATCGGTAGCAGCTACGTAGTACTTGGTAGTGCTATGATCTTGAGCGATGTGTTAGGCTAGCCCTACATTGTGATAACAAGTGTTAATCTAGAGCGTTCAACAGAACTTGATATCTTGCCTAGGCCAGCCATGCAGCCCAGTTCAAATCAACGGAAGACTATTACTGACCATTCAAGAGCACATTTATCAATTTTTTAAAAGATGTCGATGCTTATTGACATACAGATGTCGATGCTTATCAACATATTATATACTTATCGACATACAGATGTCAAATTTTATCGACATACAGGCACAAAACAGCCATCATCCAAATCACCGAGACTTTCCTGGTGAAAAAAAATTATTTCCATATCCCCAATCACTGACATTTAAAAAAAAAATTTCATCTCAACTTAATAAGCTTGCAGAAGAAGACTCAACGTCGGAACCCACGGGTTTTCTCTCCGTTCAAAGCAGTATAACAGAGAAAACCCGTGGGTTCCGGCGATGAAGAAGGCTAAGCTAGTTCCTATCTTATCTTTACCCACTGACTGCAACCAAGTCACTTTGTTTAGTGCTGAGAGAAGAATTTCCACATTTTCATGTTTGAATTGTGTTTGACCTGGCATAAGGTAACCGATGACCTACACTTCATCACAGGAAATCTGAAGATTCTGAGAATTTTTCTGTTCCGTTTGCCAATGTTAAACTTTAAACCCTTTTCTGTAGTTCTTTGAGAAGATTTTCTCTTTCTTTTCATTTATGACTGGTAATATGGACCCCTATAGTGCCCTCCCACTTCCCACACAGTGCCAAGATACAGTCATAAAATGAGTGTTTTCATAAAAATCCCCAATTCTGGTCTGATTTCATACCTGCTTTCACTATTATCAGACAAAACCCCTTTGGAAGAGAGAATAGCTTTGTAAATCACCTGATGGTTCAAAAGAAGTAAAAAAAGCAAAGATGACATAGTGGTTCAAGAGAAGTAAAAAAGGTGAAAACCTACCCAAAAGCAAAGACACCACATATGTGCAACTGACATACAATTTACTTGTGCCTCAATCAGAAAAGTTAACGTAATACTTCAGTTCATGTGAACTATAAAAAAAGTCTCTGAGTCAATTAAATATCATAATAATCGAATATGTACGATGTACTTTATATATATTGTACTGAGTTCTATATATAGATCTTGTATCACATCATACCAGTACTGAGTATGACCACATTGTCAAACATCACAGCCTTAAATAAATAAAATTCAATAAATGCCTTAAAACAAGTTATACACAGTAAATATCCAGTGTTCTTGAAATTTACGGTAATACCAGTCCGAAGGATTTGACTGGTTATAATTTCCTTGGACCGGTAAAGTTCACAGTACATTTCATTATCTGGACTGATAAAAATCTTGAAAAATGTTAGTACCACAAAATCAAATTTCAAGAACTCTGAATACTGGAATATTACAACACAAGTACAAGGAGAGCTGGAAATATATCACAATTAAATCACGCAGAAAACCGCAGCACGAAGGAGCAATCGGTTCCTCTCGTGTCCCTCTGGGGGGGAGGGGGGCGTGTCCTCTCAGACTATGGCTGCCCCACACCCTGCCCTCCCCACCAGCATGTTGCTGATGAACGACCACCTGTCTCGGTCAATGTCGTACACCTCTGCACTACGCAGTCTATACGAGCCGTCGAATCCTCCAATCAGATAAATTTTCCCATCATACACTGCAATACCTGGCCAGGCACGTGGCTGGTTCATGGACGACAGGGTCGTCCAGTGGTTGGTGATAGTGTTGTATCTGTAACAATGGAGGAGGTTGAGAAAGAGAAAATATAAAACATTTAGTATTCAAGACTCCTTCCATAAATCTCTAAGATCTAACTTTAAACCCTGCTACAAATGTTCCTGTATAGCATTAATGCAGATTGCTACAATGCAAAGTTATAAGGTGGGTATCGCAGAAGTGAACGAGATGTGTTTGTGAAACACTAATGCCCCCAGATTCCACAAGCCAGTGAAAAGTTGTCATAAGGAATACACACATGAAATATGAAATCCCCATCACTTACCATTCAAAAATTATGGCCAATCAATGCTAAAGTTTTTTAAAAGTAGGTCAAAGTTCAAGGTCAAGGGGTCAAAAACATTGGTACTAGTTGAAAATGATAAAGTGTCAGACAGAATGACATTGACAGAAAGGACAAAAACAATATGCCCCCAAATCTTCAATCACAGGGACATAAAAATTGTTGCGAGATTCTAATTTTCACAAGACCGATATTGATGACTGGTATGTGTCAAGACAGTAAAATTTCCATTTGTACTCAACACATTAGAAGGAAAGGACTAATCTTTTGCGAATTTAAATCCAAGGAAATTACTTAAAGTTAAACTGATGAATAAAATCTGCAATTTTAAAATAGCAAATGTATACACTTTCATTCTGCATTTGATAGTTCAGGTCAGTATGAAATCAAATTGTACTTTGAAAATGGAAATTTATTTTTGTTATTTTTCTGTCCAACAGAGAAACAATACCTTTCTGTGACATCAAAGTACTGATCAGCTGTTTTGTATCGACCTCCGATTATGTAGATGTTGTGATCTATAGCAATCAAAGAGAGGCCAGATCGAGCTTTCTCCATCTCCGTAACGAACGTCCACTCATCCGTTCCCGGGTCGTAACATTCCACGCTCGCTCGGTCCATATGCAGAGTTTTATCATACCCTCCTACAACAAAGGCTATGTGTATGAATTTAGCATACAATACTTGTAGTTTTAAAATTTATTACGATAAATAAAGACTTATACTCAAGTGATAGCGTGACATGGATTTTTCCTTCGGGGTAATTTAAATCCAGATCCAAATTGAACTCATTATATACTTCAGCATGTTCTTCCAAATGTCGACAGTTATAGTATTGCTTGTCACTAAATTGATACACCGTTCGTGGCGAAGTCATCTTCGCTAGCCAAGGGTTTTCGGACCACTCGCTCCCCATAAACCCTTGGCCGTATGCCTTTGCAAAATGTTTTGGTGCACATTTTTTATTGGAGAGTTGTGGTAGCGAAGGACCAAGTGAAATCCATTTTTACGACTTTTGGAATTATGTTTACATTTTAATCGAGGAAGACTCCGCACAATGTAATTCATGAAAGCTGTGTGAGATTGATCGTCTGTACTTCCAAAAAAAAAGAAAGTCTAGAACGACATTATGTGACACATTTCATGTACAGGGAACAACTAGATGTCATAGAAAGTTTTTAAGATCGGCTAGCCGTTAGATGGATTATACGGGCGGGAGGGAGGAACTGGGCTTCCACGAATGTATGTTAGTATACTCTCTGGTATTCCCGGCAGATATTACTTCATGTAGAGTGAATCTAAACTTTTAAATATGTTAAAGGCCTAGCAGAAAGATCGAAGACAATGAAGTCTACCAACCTTTTTCTTTCCATAATTAGTTACTCTTGTAAGCGGTGCCAAACGACAACCGTCAACCATTTCACGACGACACCCAGATGTTCCCACTCCCGTCCTAAGTTCCCACAACAACCATCATGTTTACCAACAAACTGTAGAATTCCTGCTGTTGAAAATGTTAAATTCTTTCTTCTATATACAATGTAACTTATTCCTCAATCTCATTAAAATCAGCTCCTTTGATCGCCTCACTTGGATCGCTTGCCGCTATAAGCGTACATAAGCCGTTTTCTCATTGCTTAATATAGATTCGCCTCAGAAGTTATCGATTCTTTAGCTGGACACGTAAGAGGATGGCAGGTAGCGTGTGACTGGCAAGCTTTTTGCATGGCAATCTTGCAAAGGGTTTTATGTGGAGCGAGGTGGACCGAAAAACCCTTGGCTAGCGAAGATGGGCGAAGTGAGCTCGTTAATTTGTACACCTCAAATTTGTGCCTCCAATACACTGGAGACCCACAGACACCCCCCCCCCCTCCAATCTTTGTTTGCTCTCACAATATCTTCATCTGAACAGTCATTTTATGAGTTCAATCAGATATCCACGGATATCTCAAAGTTTTTTCTAGGTCCCAAAGAATTCGAGGTAACGAGGTTCGACTGTACACAAAAGGCCATAACAAATACACAACTGTATATTTTCTATTAATTTACTGTATATATACTCGCCTATAAGTTGGTTCACCTTTAAGTCGGTTGTGTTTTTTGAGATCATTTAAAAGGATTTTGTCATTGACCCGCCTTTAAGTCGGTACAACTGCCAGACAAATCAAAGTTAGTACTTTCTCTAATTTTGCTCCTGTTTCAAAAAATATTTTGGGAAATGATGCTGGTATTTGTATTTAATTATTCTTTCAATATCATGTCTATTCTCTTATCATTTACCTGTGTCAAATAGTTTTTTTTTATATTTCTATGTCCAGATTAATTTGTCTGAACGATGATTGTGATAATGGTCAGAGTTGTTTTAAAAATTGGTACATTTCGCTGACTAGAAAAATACAGATCTCCCTAGGACTTGCCTATAAGTAGGACATATACTTTTGGACCAAAATTTTACTTCCAAATATCCGACTTATAGGCGAGTATATACATGTACATACGGTAATACCAAAATTTCTGCATATCTTTATTTAACAGATATCCCATTTATATACAATATATTTAGCCATTAAAACCTACCTGCAACATAGATTTTTCCATCACACACACAGATGCCTGCACCGGCTCGTTTCCTTTTCATGTTTGGACCAAACGACCATGTTTCTGTATTGATATCGTATTTTTCCATGACACTATAGCTCGTAGAACGGTCTTCTCCCCCTGCCAAATAGATACAATATTTTAACCAATACAGACCACTGGAAAATCAAACATCAGTACCAGCTAGGCTAAATCAAAACCAAAATTTGATTGTCCTTGAAGGCTTCTACATCCTCAAGGTAGATTTCTAGTAAATCTGCACCGTCATAATGGCTGACTTCCCTTTGAAACATGGATGAAAATATCAATATTAGGGTTATATCTCAATTCATTATAAATTTAAATGCCTAGCTGAGCAGCTCAGTAGGTTAGTGAATTCGATTCCAGCAGGGATTTTATTTTTTTTTTCAAATTGCTTTCTACTATAACTAAAATTTTTGACGAAATAGAGTGAATTTGAATTTTTTGATTTTCAATATTGTTTAAAACATCTTTAAAATTTACTTTCCATCCACATCAAATCTCTCTGGTGTAGCATTCCACCTTAAAATACTGCAAAATCATTAAAAATACGAAAAATAAGAGACTGGGGCATAACAGTCCCTATGAACTTTGGTTAGGTTATCGTAATACATTCTATAAGTGTCGCCTATCTCACAAAATGTACATGCATGTTTATCAACATCACCCACCAGATTCAAATCAAGATCTTACCAATTGCATACAAGTATTTTCCGAATGCTGCGACTGCTACAAATGACCTGGCTACTTTCATGTCTGGTTTCGGGACCCACTGCCTGAGCACGGGATCATAGCACTCCACACATCGCAGGTACAGGGTATCCTCTTGCGTGTCGGCTAAGGNCGGTTTCGGGACCCACTGCCTGAGTACGGGATCGTAGCACTCCACACATCGCAGATACAGGGTATCCTCTTGCGTGTCGGCTAAGG
>CAJDSM010037511.1:910-16640 GCA_903981925.1 Ostrea lurida
TTGCAGTTCGTAATCCGCCACTGGCTATATTGACCTTTTATTTAGGGCTTTTCAATAAAATTATTAACATGTATTTTTTTTTTTTATTGAGTCGGCTCGCGTAGCGAGCGTACTCCTTGTCGTCAGGCGAATTTTTCGCGGACTCCCTCTTCACCGCTACTACTTGTCTACGCAAACAATATAGTTGTGCGAGTGCTGTGGTGGAGTGTATGTAAATTCGTTTTCTGGAAATAACAGATGAAATGAAAAATATTTTGAATATAAGACACATATTATATTGATTGTAAAATGGCACAATCATTGGGATATCAGCCCTAGTATCACACGCATGAACAACATTCGTATGAAAGGAGATTTTGTACTGGAATATTACAAGACGTTCCCCGCGTTCTATTTCGTATTCTCCAAACCATTTCCAATGTAGGTCACCTATTTTAATGACAATTTGGTGGCTAATTGAAGGCACTGATTGCTTTAAGTATTTTGTCTTACCTAGACATAAGTTGAAAACCTGCCAAAAGTTTCATTTAATACGCATTAGCTATTTTGTTTACAAACTTCCGGAAGTGAGGTATGTTGGTCAAATCATGCCCAAGTCAATTCATACCCAGTCAAAATGTTACATGTACAAATTGCAGTCTATTGGAGAACATTTTGAATAGTGTGAAATCACTCAAAAAATTGTCAATGGTGGATGGAAATGAAAGAAATATTACAAAATGAAAAATAATTTTTTGTATAAGGGAAAATCTTGTCCAGAAACAACCGGGCCAAAAATCACCAAAACTTATGCAAAAGTTGAGGTTCATAACTGGGTTTTTTTAACCTTAGAGGCGGTCTAATATCTTTGAAAACTATTCAGATCCCCACCCTCAACTATATATTTTCTTGATAATGTTGTTTGAGAGCAATATTATTGAATATATATGTGGAGGGCCTTATGGTCATGACTCCCCCCCCCCCTTTTTTTTTTTTTTTTTTTTTTTTTCTTGTTTTGAAATTGTCCGATATTTTGGAATATGATAGATCCCACCCTCAAACCATATATTTCCTTGTTGTGAACAAATTCATTGGCACTTGGAGAGCCCCTGGGTTATAGTGATTTCTCCCTTTTTAAAATGGTAAAATATTATAAACTATGAGATCCCACCCTCAAACCATATATTTTTTGTTCCTAGTTTATTGACACATGCGGGGGCTCTTGGGGTCATGACTGACCCCGCCCTTTCGACATACCGGTATTTATTTTCTTGTGTATTGTATCAAGACAATTTTAAGAGAACACGATAAAAGAACCCCAGGGATATACATGACCCTAACCGATCATATGTGGTTGTCTTATTTTATTATTGATGAATGTTCATTTATGTGTATTAGAAGATGACAAGAGGTTATCTTTAGTTCATACATTTGAATAGTGGCATATTGAAAAATCCCAAACTTCTGCTCTTCTCTATGGGTGAGCTGTGGCCCATGAGTCTCTTGTTACTATCATGTGCGAGTCGACTCTCAGACCCTTGAGGCCTTTGATTATCTTTGGCTTTACAATTTTTTTCGGCTTCAAGCTTGATGAGAAATTTTCGAATTGTGTTGCATACAGTGCACCAAAATTAATATCACATCTTTTCATTTGGTTCAGAATGAACCTTAAGATTTATCATTTGAACATACAGTTGAACTTTTGATATCTCGAACACTAATATCTCGATACCATGGTTATTAGTCAAACTGATTTGGAGGTCCCAACCACCAATTTTCTTAATATTTTTACTCTCAATATCTCGAATTCACGGATATCTCGAACTTTTTCTTGGTCCCATCAATTTCGAGATGACGAGGTTTCGACTGTATTTATCATGCATGCAATACTAAATAAGAATTACCGAAAAAATAAAACTGAGAGCATATTTATAAACACCATGCATATTCTGTGATTCATGAACGATGTCTATGACCTTAGATGTTGAATAATTTTTATTAATGTAAAATGGATCATCATTACTCTGTGGTAACACTAGTGGCCTGTATATCTGCCTGTATACAGCCATATTGTGCGTTATTTCACCCTGTTGAACAAATTAAACCAGAACTAGATGTGTCGGTGCGACACGAATGCCCCCGCCTACAGTGAAGTCTAATGAAGAAATTCGTAAGGGTGATGCATGAACTGTGGCGTATCTATATACCAAAATTTGAGTCGAATGTGTGCAAACCGTTGCAGAGATTAATGAAACGGAAACGAAAAATTTCTGATTTTTTTCTAAGTTCAAGATGGCTAACTCTGTCAAAAATCATCGGATCATTGACCAACTTCGAACTTGACCTGCATATTCCCGTGACGTATCCATATACTAAATTTGAGTTGAATATGTGCAATCGTTGCAGAGATAATGAACAGAAGCGGAAAATTTCTGATTTTTTTTTCTAAGTTCAAGAGGGCTTACTCTGTCAAAAATCATCGGACCATGACCAACTTCGAAATTGACCCTGCATATTCCCGTGACGTATCCATATTACTAAATTTGAGTTGAATATGTGCAACCGTTGCAGAGATAATGAACGGAAACGAAAAAAATTTCTGATTTTTTTCTAAGTTCAAGAGGGCTAACTCTGTCAAAAATTATCGGACCATGACCAACTTCGAACCTGACCTGCATTATTCCCGAGACGTATCCATATTAACAAATTATGATGATTTGAATATGTGCAACTGTTGCAGAGATACCCAGGTAATGAACGGAAACGAAAAATTTCTGATTTTTTTCTAAGTTCAAGAGGGCTAACTCTGTCAAAAATCATCGGACCATGACCAACTTCAAACTTGACCTGCATATTCCCGTGACATATCCATATACCAAATTTGAGTTGAATGTGTGCAACCGTTGCAGAGATAATGAACGGAAACCAAATGATGACGGAATGACGGAACAGGGTAACACTATATGCCCCCGGCCATTTTATGGCGGGGGCATAAAAATATAACCTGGTCATGAAACAACTGATATTGAACTGAATTTGACTAGAAACCACAATTGAATTCGAATTTGCTGTGACGGGTGTTTTCATCATAAATATTTGTGGTACAGTTTTTAACAAATTTTATTTTCAAACATTTTATTTGCTTTCAGAAAATACTGGATTTTACTTTTCAATAAGTTATTAGTTACATTTATTTAGGAATTAAAAGACTGCAAGTCTTTTACTTGTCCCATTAGCATGGTGAATTTTGACCCATTGAAATCTGTTTTAAAGGTATTGATTAATCAATTGTCCATCTAATCAAAACAGTGCTGTATTGCCTTTTGTTGGTCAGTTGAACGTTATTTCACAACGCTGATATTTGTTTGAGCTTTTAAAACTGTCCCAATAAGGTCAGCAGATATTTCCAGCTCCACTAAGAGGTTTGACTGGTCAGTGTAAATATCAACCCCACAGCCACTGCCCGAGCCATTCCGTCTCTCGCCACACACATAGATAATATTGCTCTACTGTACAGCGATTTCACCACAGGGAATTAATGTTTAGCCTCCAAGGTCCAGTTTGGGAAATTCAGGACAAAGGGGTAGGAATTTTTTATGATGAATGTTGCAATATTAATACCTGTTGACCCTTCAGTGGAATGTCACAAGCTTTGAAGATCAAGCTGGATTAACACAGACCTATATAGCAAACTTGGTTTTATAAGACCAGTTAGAATTAAATTTTGCTGTTTAAAAATTGCTGTAACTAGAATGTAAAAAGGGGGATTAAATTTTTAGCTAGACATGACAAGCAAATGGTATTGTAAGTGCATACAAGTGTTTTTTAAAATCATTTTGTTTAACTCACACATGGGGAATATTTTATTCTGCAAAATTGTGATGCATGCATTAATTAATGTGGTTTGTGAAGAAATGGTGCTATATCTGCCTGATTTAAGTGAATGTTGAGTGAAAAAATGTGTCATGTCACTTGGTACATACACGAGTGGAATGTATTTATAACATGTTTAAAATGCATAACAAAGTTTCAAGGACATCCCAAAACCTGTTATTTTTTTTTTTTACTCTTCTTAATTTTTTCACCTGTGTTCGGTTTAGATAACCCTTTTTTATTTTTTTTTCACAACAATCTGAGGAGGCTATTTCTATTGGTGCCTGTCATTAGTGAGGCTCCTATGTGGTCTTTTAAATCGCTGCATGATGTGTCGGTTGATGTTTTTCAAATGTTGTTAGCAAATACATTATTTTTGTCATCTCAATGGAAGAGTTGCAATATATCACTTGTGTGCATTGATGCTGAAGTTTCAAGGAGCCTTGGTTTAAGTTACAATTAGTTTCTTCACGTTTATTTCGCTATTTCGTACTGACTGGGATTTTTGCCATGCGAGTCTTGAATTTACTTTGAGTCTTCTTGTTGCAGGTAAGAATTTGGGGATTCAGGTAGAAGATTGATTGATTGATTATTTTTTGTTTAACGTCCCGCTTGAGAATCACTTGTTTGTAGAAGTCACCATTGCCGGTGAAGGGCTGCAAATTTGGGCCAATGCTCGGTGCTCATGGCCTTTGAGCAGGGAGGGATCTTTATTGTTCCACACATACTGCGACACGGGACCTTGATTCTTGTAGTCTCATCCGAAGGATTTAGTCACCTCTTACGACAAGCGAGGGGTACTGGGGATCTATTCTTACCCACATCCCCATGAGGTTTAGGTATTTAAGAAGTTTTATGATAGTTTATTGATCAAATTTTAACAAACCTGAGTTATTATGTTGAGAACTGAGAAGTCCATTCTAAATACCTTTAGCTCTTCTGCCAAGCCAATCACAAAAGACCTACTCTCTGTTTTACTTCATACCAGTACAGATAACTGAAGATACCTACTGTACCAGTCAGTAATGTTCCAATTAAAAACCAGTGATTGATTGTCATTCAGTACATGTCTTCTGAGTCCAATTATTAGTTAATCGATCACGTTCGATTACCAAGTTGACCTCAAAGACTTTAATTTTATTAATGTTAAAAATAGACAGTTGGGTGAAGACAAATTGCTATATGGTGCGCCGGCCCTGGATCCGCTTTTGCATCCTTTTCATCATTTTAGAGATGAAGCGTCAACTGTAAAGCATGCAATCGCATAATGTTATTTCATCATGGAAAATATTGATTATTTAGGTCACTTGAGTCGCTCAGGTGATCTTTTGCTCTTTGTTTTTGTCATCATACATCTGAACATTCATTGTGCGTTGTGCGTCCGTTGTAAACTTTGCAACATTTTCAAGTTTTTCTCTGGTACGGCTGAACCAATTTCAACCAATATTGGTAAATAACATCAATTGGTCCAGGGAAACAAAAGGTGGAAATTTAATGGTCTAGCTCTGCTTCCCAGGGTGGCACCATGCAAAACCATCAAAATCAATGTTATTTTAAAAAATCATCAAGCAGTCAAACTTAGCATGATAATGATGAGCAATGAGCCCTTTACCAACAATCCATGACTTTTATTAGGCACTGAGCCCTTTACTGATATTGGGAAATTCGTGAATCCCTCAGGGCTCTTACAGGTACCAGAGGGGGTATTAGATAGATTATATGCATTGTGTATTGAAAATGCAGTTGAAAATCTTCTTTACTGCTCAACATGAAAGCAGACAAACTGTATGATTACAATGAGCAATGTGAGTTATAACCCAGGAGTTCAGGTCCCTGGGTGGGGATTTGTTGATGATGTGTTGAAAATGCAATGCATTTTAGAAAAATTGTTTTTTACTACTGGACATGAAGCAAGAAAACTTTGCAATGAGACTGAACTTTCTGTGATAGCTAGTTGTATTAATATTTCTTTCATTTAGTACGAAATATGAAAATGGAGAAGTATAAAAACCACACAGGTTAACCAAACCATATGTATTCTCAGGTAACTGTTGCAGTCTTTTGATCTTAATATTTGATATTGATTAATTAAGTTGATTTTATAATTAGGTTCTTCCATTTCTTTCCAATAGCTTGTTGTTGTCCTTTGAAAAAGGAATACAATACATGGACCAGAAGTGTATGTTTTGACTTGAAAGCCATAACAGCAGTGGAAGAATAGTAGTCTTTAATTATTCTGATCAGCAGATAAGTTTTCATGCCCGGTCAGTTAGAATAGCTAAAGAAAAAGGCAAAGATAACAAACGGTGATCAATCTTGTGTAAGTTCCTGGAACATAATACAAAACAAGAGTTGGGTAAACATGGACTCCTGGATATACCACATGTGGGATTAGATGCCCTAGGAGGAGTAAGCATCCCCTGTTGACTGGTTTACACCTGCCGTGAGCCCATATATCAGACATATTAAGTAAGGGGAGGGTCTCAAACCAAAGCCCCCAGATTCTCTAGTTAGGTGCTCTACCAACTGAGCCATCTGGTCTCACGCCTGGAAGACGTCAGCCATTCATTATCTTAATCCCTTGGCAAGCATTTCTGCCTGTCATTTCTAGAGGCTGGTATATGGAACCAAATGTAACAGGAAGGGAGAAATTGCAACCACCACACACATATTTATTTAAGGAGGCTCATTACATCAAAATTTTATTTCATGATTCATTTAAGCACCTTTCAAGAAGCATGGTTTCACCTTCGAAAAATAATACAGGCTCTCAATTATTTTATAAGAATTTTTTGTGATTTTTCCAGGAATAATGTGCTTCTTGAAAGGTGCTTAAACGAATCATTAATTAAAATTTTGATGTAATGAGCTACCTTAAATATGTTCAGGTCATGTGCATCTGTGAGTATGTGACAATGTAACTGTGTTCCATTCTGATATGCATATACATGTATTTCATTAGGTAGGACATCTGTTACAGTGTTGTCCATGAGTGTGTTCTTCCATCAGCTTGTCTGAGCTACAGAAGGTCATGTTACTGGGACTTTTTTCTGTAATGGATGCGTATAGTCAGCATTAAAATTTGGTCACAATTTGCAAAAGTGCGAGTTTGCTTTGTAGCTGGATTGGGGCATATTGCAACATACTTTTAGGGTTTAAAGTAGATCAAACAGTTATCCAGACTTTATTTCATTATGGATACAGTTATTGCCCTGAAATTTAGTCACATGCTTCATCTGGGAGGAATACAAGTTCTGATTGCATTTCAGTAGGTTTGGTGCATAGGCATGACCTACTTTATGGCCATAAAGTAGGTCAGTTTTCCAGATTTTTATTGTTCTGAATACAGGTATTGCCAGAAAGGTTCAATGTATCAACCTTCCTCTCTGAAAAATACAAATTTAGCTTTCGTTTCAGCTTAATTGGTCACCATGCACTTAAATTGGTGTAACATGGCCTACTTTTTTGCAAAAAGTAGGTCAAATAATTTCCTGGACTTTTTCTCATTATGGATACAGATGTTACACTGAAATTTTGTCACAACCTCTTTCTCGGAGCAAAGCATAATCAGTTCACACGTCAGCTGGATTTGTACGCCAGTGGTGACCTACGGACTACAGTAAGGCTAAAAGTTGGTGAAACAGTTTTCAGGACTTTATTCTGTAGTGGATACTGGTATTGTCTCATAATTTATCCACAACCTGATATATACCGGTACTGTGAGTTTTGCATTTGCTTATGACCAGAATTATCACCACAAGTTACTTTGTTTTTTTGAAATTTCACTATCAGACAGGCGACTATGATCTATGTTACATTTAACTTTGAGTTATCTACAAGGGATGACATCATCAAATTTTATTCACAGTGAGATAGATCCTCGCAAGAGCATTGATATTATTATGTACTACTGCAGAGAAAAATGAAGGCATTTGATTGGACGACAAGCGCTGTACATGAAGCCATATACCCTGTCAAAAAATAGATGGGATAGGACTTCCATAGTTAACCGCTCGTCGAAATCGTTAATATTTGCATTTATCCACCTTAATGTTTGAATATTTTCAAAAATTATTTGTAAAATTACATTTACTTACTTTGATAAATTATTACCAAAACTCCGCTAATGATGTAATAACAACAATACGGTTGCGTGTTTGTAAACAAGTTTCCGTTTGTGACGTCAAAGTTAACGTTCAACGCGGCTGCACTATTTTGGTTTTAGCTGTTTAGGCTAATAGCCTAGATTCACAACTTTTTAAACATTAAATTCAATGTTGAAATTCAATAAAATAATATCAATTGCTCTTCTTTCAAAGTTATTAGTTCAAATACTAGATAAATGTTGCAATGACGAAGATTTTCGGCATCACTCAACTTTCCTTCTTTTTTTTCGCAGGGCTCTGCCTCTCTCTTTTGATTGTTCGATTTTCACATTGATTGCTCTGCAGTAGTACATATTCGTTATATGGATTCTTGGCAGGGTATATGGACTCATATTCCCGTCAAAGTATATATTCTCCTCGCTGACGGCTCGGGAGAATATAAACTTTGACAGGGAATATGAGTCCATTACCCGCCAAGAATCCATATAACTAATAATGTCCCCCCACTAACAAGGGGAGACGTATTGTTTTTGTATTTTCTGTCTGTCTTTCAACAATGATTAGTGAAAGATGCCCATTGTTTTTTCAAAGTCAAAGGTCAAGGTCATAATATTAGTGGATAGGGAAAGTTTATAGGCAGAATACAGATCAAGCTATTGGGGCTAGGACCATTAGATTTTGGACACATACTCCTTAGCTGAGTGAATGATGCCTTTTGCTCTTTAAGGTCAAAGGTCATGGCCATAGTATCACGTAGTAGGAATACCTTGTAGGCAGGATACAGACAGGACTATTGGGGCTAGAACTGTTAAACTTGGAACACATACTTTTGATGCTAAGAGGAGGTCATCTTTTATTCTTCAAGGTCAAAGGTCAAGGTCATTGTATCACTTAGTAGGAAAACCTTATAAGAAAGATTACAGAGTGATATTTTGGGACTGGGAACATCAAACTTAGTATACATACACCTCATGCCAAGCGGAAGCTAGATGCCTATTGTTTCTCAAGCAAAATAATGAATTAGCACATAAAGGACAGTGATAAGTCAGCTTTCCTTTATCAAAATCTAAGGGCGTATTATACCATGGAGTTGTTGCTCTTGTTAACCTTGAAATGTCTTTATGACCTTGACCTGTTACTTATTGAGGCTGCTAATTTTTTTAAAGATGGCTTCTATAGATGCACATTGATGTAACCTTGAAAATTATATGTCCTAAATCTTTAATTTACAGACTCTACATACTAGGGACTTGATATACTTGGTGAATTGAAATGATCTGCATGCAAGGTCATTATTTGAATGAAAATGTTTACGGTTATTCATCAACTAGTCTGGCTGGAGAGTGTTATGTGTTGACTTCCTGTTTTACCTAATCGCCACGTTTATGATTTTGATCTCACATAGCCCAACATTGTTTTGTGGACATATTTCCGGTGATTCAGTAAACTCTGACAAGCACATGTGCATATTGTTGTATTTTTCTGACCCCTCCCATTTGTCTGCCCTCTGTTTTCCTTACTCCTTGATGAACGTTAGAGCTGGACTGTATTATCCAATAGGAGACATGGCTGATGATTCCGGGTCACTTAGAATTGTCAAGACTGATTTGCATAATTACGCAACGAATGTGCAGTTAGTTGGTATAGCACCCTTCAACCTTGACATGTTACAATGTGCTTGTGAATCATGGGCTGATTTACAGTTTAAAGCTGCAGCAAAAATATTCAATTTTTACGAGGAACTTGCAGATTTTATGCCCAAAGAATGTATATTGTCTTGGGGCAATGCAACAACTAGACTTCATGGGGAGCTGAGATTTTTACACGTGTATCAATGTCACCTCTCATTAATGACCAAAAAAAAGTCAGTGGAGTTGTTTTACAGAAATAAAGATCTAAATCAGAGTAGTGGAAATTCAGAAAACAATGGGATTACGTAATGTTAAGAGGCTTTAGTCACATAATTTGTTGAGCTTTTCAAGTTCTTATGGAAATGATGATCTGGCGATGATAATTGGCTTTAACTGTTAACAATGATTGAATATTTTATCTATCAACTTAGGAATGTATACAGAGAAAGAGAGGCAGACGTACATATTTCATAAATTCTGTGATATTAATGGGCCCTTTATGATTTAATTCCCCATTATCATTGATTGTAGAATGTCAGCTGAATATATTAGTAGAGTAGTCTTTCATAAGTGAACCCTTTATTGATTCTTAACTTGAGACATTGATAAGTTAGTAAACTTCTTTTCTTGATTGAAGTCAGCTCTTAAGTATAGCCCTCCACTAGTGTGTATCAGTACTTAGTCCTTACTAGTACTAGTATCAGTACTTAGTCCTTACTAGTACTAGTGGCCCATTTCAATACTAGCAATGTGCATCAATATAGTTATAGTCCTTTATACTAGCACAGTTGTGTATCAATACTTTGTCCGTAGTAGCTTTTCACAGATGTGTTTCAATACGTAGAAAATGTTTCACAATGAAATTTTATTAACTTTTGAGTTCAAATATCTGAACATGATTACCATATTAAACGTTCAAAACACACTTATGATGAACATGCCCTCTCCTTTTTGTAAAGCAACAACAGTATTGAATGTTTGACCTGATCATTGGCCTAGGGCGACAAATAATCTGGAAAATTGATGAATTTAAAACATAGTGTGCGTAGGGTAGTGCTCGTAAAAATGATTTTTCATAGAGCAAGTTAGCAAGGATCAAGATCGACCTTCACCCATATTAGATCAAGTTAAAAAATAAAAAATTTGAATGAATAGAAATTATTTCCAATTTTATAAGAATTTATTTTAAAATAAAATGGCTGGAGGCATATATACTGTATAGTGTTGCACCTGTCTGTCGTTCCGTCTGTCCCAATATTTTGTCTTCGCGACTCCTCTCACATCCTTTGGAGGATTTCAGTGAAACTTGTACAATTAAAGATCACAAAATGTTGATGTGATGTGGGAAGGGGAAGCTCAAAATTTAGTACAGGAGTTATGGCCCTTGGACTTTGATATTTTTTTTTTTGTGCAAGGCAGTATTGTCTTCACAACTCCTCCTAAGTCCTTCGGAGGATTTCAATGCTACTTGGTTCACCCAAAGATTACAACATGTAGATGTGCATGTGGGATGAGGGAGGCTGTTCAAAATTTAGTACAGAAGTTATGGCCCCTGGACTATGATTTTTTTTAATGTGCAAGGCAGTATCATCTTGTCTAAGCAAGGCAGTATTATCTTGTCTAAGCAAGGCAGTATCATCTTGTCTAAGCAACTCAAGGTGAGCAATAATTGTGCCCTCAAGGGTCACAGATAAACTTTGCTGCCGGTGGGGGGATTCATGGCGTACCGACACATCTAGTTTATGAATGAGTTAATAAGCTAGGAGGACTCTATCCCAAGATGTTCACCTGTATGTAATGATGATTTAGATGAAGAATCTTGTGATGTTATTGATGATGATGTAGAAAATTTTAGAGAAAGCAAATATGGAGGATATGACCCGGACGTCTGACTATAATTATATATTTATGACTGTCTAATGTTTTGGAATATATTCTGAATAAGTCAATTTGAATTATAAAGATTTGCATATTAATGCGTTTTAATTTGAAATTTAATTATAGATCATTATACTGTTTGTCATCAGTCTAGAAAATCTGGTACAGGACACTGGAGTTGCTGTTACTGGGCTGTATAGAAATGTTTGTAATTGTCCCATTTTTTACAGCATTCAAATCAATGTCAACGAAAATTGGTTTTGTCAAAGTGTTCCATTTTGATAAGTCTACTATAGCCATCAAAGGGTAGATCACTCTTCAGTACAAAAAAGTATACCCCATGCAAACGAAGTTTGGGGGTATATAGGTTTCACCTTGTCTGTCCGTCTCTCGTTGTCCACAACTCCTCCTAAATGACTTGCAGGATTTCAATGAAACTTTGTGGAGTGTTAAATTACATAATGGAGATGTGCATATTAATTGTCAGGAAATTTATCTGGGACAATTTATGTAGAAGATATGAAGTTTGGACTTGGGGATTTTTCACCAACATTAGACAACTTCTGTTTAATCTAAGAAATCTGTTTTGTTCATTACCTGGTATGTAGTGTGCCCCGCAGGGGGTATTAGTCCCAAAAGGACAGTTCTAGTATTTGATCTCTTGTTCAATAATTTTTATGGCTTTCTTTTGTTTTTCAGTAATGGTTAACTTAACTTCTATAGTTGACTGACTTGAGTGAACATAGAGCTTTCAACTGATTAAATTTGACTGATTGACTTCTCCAGAATCATTGGGATAATTTCAGTGCAACTTAATTGCCACAAAAAGTATCCATGCATGGTTAAAGGGGATTGAAGGTTGTTCAAATTAAGTGTTAATAATAATGATAATCCCTTCCAAGGGGAGACAATCAAGTCCCCCCCCCCCCCTGATAGTGATTCAAAGTTTTCTATAGAAAGGTATTGCTAAATTCTTTTTGAAATTTCCATGAGAGTGATTGTGAATGTTGCTGTTTGTCAAATTGATATGCAAGCATCCTTGTTTAGTGTAGATTCTATTTGTACAGATTGTGACCCACACCTTGGCCTCAACAGAGGTTACAAGTCGCACTTAGGAATATTATCCATTTGTAAATTCCATATAATTTTCATATGAACCACAAGAACACAATATGTCAAAGTTAGTATGCAAACATACTCCTTGTGGTATGGAGATTAAAGCCCCCCCCCCACCCGCCCCCACACCACCCATGGCCATCTGGGGCAACAATAATGATTGAAAGCATGCATGGGGTATAGAGGAAAAATCTTCTTGAAAAAAACACACTCCAAAACTACAATTGCAAGCAATTCCTCATTTTTCAACTTTCTTCATTTTCACAACCATGGAATCGAGTGTGTCTACAGAATCTGATTCTGCTTTTTTATATTACCTGATGTACCTGTACATGACAAATGTATGAATTATTATTTTCTGAAGCTGCAAGGGTGAATTATGAATTTTTTTATTACATTGTCCTAAAAGGAAAACTTTTTGTTCATTAGAAATCTAAAGATTGGCAAGATTGCTAGGAAATATTCTAGAATATTCCCAACATCAATGTAATACTTTTTTTGAGATAGGTAGTATATATATAGTGGTCCGGTAGTGGAATTTAATGGCTTATTGCAAAGCAGCTATAGGTTTATCGGTAAGACAGCTGTTAGAGCGAGTGGTTCAGGTGAGTGCTGTGGCCCCTGGGCCCTAGACTCTTGTTAGAGCGAGTGGTTCAGGTGAGTGCTGTGGCCCATGGGCCCTAGACTCTTGTTAGAGCGAGTGGTTCAGGTGAGTGTGTGGCCCCTGGGCCTAGACTCCTGTTAGAGCGAGTGGTCAGGTGAGTGCTGTGGCCCCTGGGCCTGCTGTTATACTTGTATCCTCCAGTAAAGCACATTCTTTGTATTGAATGGCTGATGATGAAAATGGTCTGACTAAAAACTCTTTCATGTGTAGGCGTAGAAATGTTCCTTGAGGCGAAATCACCCACCATACAGTGTACAGAATTTAAAAATTTTAATTTGTTATCTAACTGACATGATGGAATTCTGTTCAGATGCATAAATTTTTTTTATCATGGGGCGATCATTTTTACTAATGTCTTTATTGATTTTTTACTTTTTCTTTTACAGGTCCTCGGGGATGCGAAGACAAGGAACAAGGTAGGTGACGGTAACATTATACTCTGTACACCCGTAGGACGCGATCAATAGACCAATCCCCGATCGCAGATATGGATGACATGACAATTCACCACCAGCAGGCATGACGAAATAGACTGTGTGCACTCTTGCAGACTTCCAGTCGTAAAATTAGGTCGCTGAACCAATTACTTCTCACCTCTTCTAGATTGATGTTAAGGCCTGTTCTAGATTCGGCCTGAATGAAGGCAATTATGGAAGCAAATCTTTAACAATAAAAGAGGTGATTGGCACATTAACAGTACACCAACACTGTACGATATTAGCGGAAAATAGGGTCTTCTTGCAGAATATTAGCTTTCGTCCATAAAGCAATACTTCATTATGTACGAGTGTGGGATAGGGAAATTTCCACCGATATAATTCGGAGTAATATGGAGGACAAGTTGCAGATCTTGCAAATTTCCGGATCAAAACCAGTTCGTGTCAGCACAGCCACTTTGCACTACTTAGGTGCAATTCATCTCCCATTCAAAGGCGCGACCCAGATATCCTTCTCACCATCCCCTTATGCCGTATAGCGATTGGGTATTCCTATAGCGCGATCTTGTTTTCCTGAGGGTGATAATTTCTCCAAATAGTCTCATCACAAGGAATAATGAAGGATTTATTTTTCTCACTATATTTATTTCAGAAGCATATTATCTAGATGTGCTGATAAAGAATTGTAGCGAATGTACAATGAGCTTGTTGATTTAAATATTATCAATATCTTAATTGAACTTTTAAAACAAAAACTAATTCAGACAGCGAAAAAGCATACTCCGAAATGTTTACACTGGAATAGTAAACTAAAAAACCAAGACTGTCCCCAGAGTATATATCCAAAGTGAGATTTAAACGAAACCAATATTAAGAAAGTTTTGCATTCATCGTGTAACGTAAAATCATGAAAATATATGTACGTCACAATGAATGACGTCGAGCAGGTGAGATCGATAATTCTACATGGCTGCTCACAGGGTAAAGTCGGTCTCACACTGGTGAAAATGTGAGAAATTGTTATTCCAGCTTCTTCATTATTGTAGACTGGTGGGAGATTTTTTTGATTTCTCAGAAACTGCTCGATTATTGATCTGCATCTTATTTAGGACACAAAAAAATCACATTCTCATGTCCTCTTGTCATGCAAACTCTAAGCTTCATAGCCATTGTACATGATATACTAGAAGCATCAATTTATTTTATACTTGCGCCAGAAAGAAAGTGTCTTTCAGATTACCGGACCGATCTAAATTTTGCCCTGACAGTAGATTTTTGATCAGTTCCTGTCCTCAATTCTTGTACATTTCGTTCTCAAATTAAAAAAAAAATCTGTTACATAATGAGTTTTGGCTTGATATTCAAAATACTGGAAATCTTCAAAGCTAGAATTATACAGTCAACTCTCAATAAACCACCACCTTTTGTTCTTCTGAATCTATGACATTATAACAAATTTGGCGATGTATTGAATTGCTGCCATTTTGAAGAAAAAAAGATATCGTTCTTTTTCATGTTTGCTTATATTATGATTCATGTAGGTATTTTCTGTGATAAATTGATTTTTAAAATTTTTAACATGATTATTTGTTTTAACATCACAAAATCCTGTTCTTTTTTTCTTCGAAACTCAAAAGAACTCTCCTCGTTGGTGAAGCCATGTACCAGTACCTAATCTGAATTATGTTTTCTATAATGGAAAAATAATATGAATAGCATTTTCGTGTTTATTTAACACAGTAATTAATATATCGAGATTTTTCTGCACAGATGGAGGCTGGAGATCGATAATGACCAATTTACCGCTTCGGTGACCACAGGTACTCATGGTGGTTTATCGAGATTATTAACACTGTGAAACAGATTTTTGTCCTATAAACACTGTGGTGAATGCATGGTGAATGCAAAATTTGGCGTTTTAACGATAATTTTAAGTAACAGGAAAAACGTTCCTAGAAAAATGTTGCGATATAACAAAAATTGTGATGATTTGAGTGGCTGGCGATCCTAATAAGCTTCTAATTTTTCCGACACTGAATTAACCCG
>CAJDSM010037511.1:16958-27563 GCA_903981925.1 Ostrea lurida
TTGCGGAAAGTGTCGAAAAATTAGAAATTTGAAAACTTTTTGGTATGATTTCCTTACCGTAAAGATCGATATCTATAATGGGCCGGTAAGTACAAATTTTTCAGGATCATACACAAGTGTACGGGCCGCATTACACTCAGTGTAACCCGAATAATTAATTCAGTCGTTTATATTACGCTCATTCCGATCACTCCATTAACCTCGCGACGGAGAAAATTCGAGTTACACTCTCGGAGATTATTTTGTTTGTTCAAATAGATTTGATTTTGCTTGTTGTCTGTGCTTTCATCAGTTAAAAACATAAGGATTGTGAACTTGGAAGTAACGACGATCTTACGACAAACGATGAAGATTGTCAAATACGAATGTGGAATAGAAAACGGAATGAGTTATCAAAGCGAAAGTGAAAGAAAATGGCGGATCCAATAGCAACACGCGCTTTCAAGTTATGTAAGATAGTATACAACACAAGAAATAAAGAAAAAAGACGAAAACAGTGAAGAATTACGGGCATTAAAGATAAGATATAATCATTTAAGCGTCATAGTCTTTTAAATCAGTAAGAAATTATATAAACACTGACGATTTTTTCATCAGAATTTTTCCCCAAGTGTCGAAAAATTTGATGAAATTTTTCAAAACTGATATTTTCCCAAAATTCCAAAAGTGTCGAAAAATTAGAGAGTAGAAAAGTTAGAAGGATTACGGTAATTGGAGAGTTAACTGTATATCAAATAGGTTAAAATCAGTTGTCAAGTGCAATTTTTTGGTTTAATTTGTTTTCTACCCAATACTGAACACTTGATGCCATTTGTCAGTTCTTGCAAATTTATGTATTGTGTGTAAGTTTCGTTCCCGATGATAAAAGGAAAATATTTACCGAAAAGACAACAACAAAAAAAAAAAAAGGAGCAAAAATATGTTTTTTGCTTGCCAAACCCCGACCCTATATTTCTCTCGAGATGTAATCGAAGTTACAATTATTTTCAATTGGCCAATTGAATACATGGTAACTAATATGTTTTGTAAGCATTGGTGAAATGTAAAGTACAGTACGTTATAGGCCTAATTAGTTTCTCAGGCCCCGCTATATCAGTTGCATAGGAAAGAAAAGGTAACTCATACAACAGCTCAACAAAGATGGGAAAGATAACTCATGCTGCAGTCAACCCCTGACTCCCTCATGAAATTTGAAGCCTGAGAAAACATTTATTTTTATTTATTTATTTTTTATTTTTGCCTTACAAGGAGGAGGTTGTAATTTGGAGTACTTTCAATTTGGGGAGCTGGGGAGACATTTGTTTTTAATAAAAACAAATTCTATTTATATTTGAAGTTGTGGTCAGGAAAACTAATATGGCAAAATTGGCCTCAGATGTCAAAAGAATTTCTATTGTTAAGAAATAAGGGATTAGATCGCTTCTGTTTACTCCCAACGCTTGATTCTGGTTAACGGCATCAACATTAGGTACCTCTCAGGTGAGCTAACGGCATCACATTAGGGTCACTTCTCAGGTGAGCTAACGGCATCATACATTAGGGTCACTTTCATGGTGAGCTAACGGCATCACATTAGGGTCACTTTTCAGGGGTGCTAACGGCATCACATTAGGTCCACTTTCAGGTGAGCTAACGGCATCACATTAGGTCACTTTCAGGGGTGCTAACGGCATCTAATTAGGGTCACTTTCAGGGTGCCTAACGCATACATTTAGGGGTCACTTTCAGGTGAGCTAAGATGAGACAGCCAGGATTAACCAAAGTACAGGTAACTCCAAAAGTTGAGAGCCTCAGGTCTTAGGGCTTATTTTGGTTTGCACAGTGAGGTCTAAAATGCATACATTTGAAGTAATTAGATTTTCTCACATTAAAATGTTGCAGTACGAGGCTAACACAAATTAAACAACAGATTTCCGCACCATGCAGAGTCTGGTACTGGTGTAGAAAACTTGTTCTCTATTTATAACGTGCAGGTAAAGCAAGGTCCCTCGTGCTCCTTAAGTCCCAGGTGTGTATGTGGTATTGCTACTGGAAGGTCTCTATTTTGTGTTTAGCATGTAGCAGATAGATATATATAAATTTATGTAATCTGGACATGTTTTTATGCCCCCGCCATAAAATGGCTGGGGGCATATAGTGTTACCCTGTTCCGTCATTCTGTCATTCCGTCATCATTTGGTTTCCGTTCATTATCTCTGCAACAGTTGCACACATTCAACTCAAATTTGATATATGGATACGCCACAGTTCATGCATTTGAAAACTTTTCAATTTCACCCTTACGAATTACCTTCATTAGACTTCACTGTAAGCAGGGGCATTCGTGTCACACCGACACATCTAGTTTACCACAAAAATCCTTGGATTAGACAATATCTGGAATACTGAATATTAAAGTACAACTCTGTTTTTATGCCTCCGCCATAAAATGGCTGGGGGCATATAGTGTTACCCTGTTCCGTCATTCTGTCATTCCGTCATCATTTGGTTTCCGTTCATTATCTCTGCAACAGTTGCACACATTCAACTCAAATTTGGTATATGGATACGTCACAGGAATATGCAGGTCAAGTTCGAAGTTGGTCATGGTCCGATGATTTTTGACAGAGTTATAGCCCTCTTGAACTTAAAATAAGAATTTTTCCGTTTCTGTTCATTATCTCTGCAACGGTTACACACATTCAACTCAAATTTGATATATGGATACGCCACAGTTCATGCATTTGAAAAACTTTCAATTTCACCCTTACGAATTTCCTTCATTAGACTTCATTGTAGGCGGGGGCATTCGTGTCGCACCAACACATGTAGTTTTAAAAGAAATATTATGTACCATTTAGTGAATTTTCACAACATTTTGGATGGCATCATTTGCGGTGTGGATTCACGGGATTACACAATTCTCACATTGAGTATCAGCAATTGTCAATCATCAGAATACTTTCTCATCCTGGTCTTTGTTTTTGGAAAAAAGAAAAGGAAAAGGGCCCCCAGTTTCTGTTATGTCTTCCTAAAGGGTTTAGTCTGTTGGGGTTGTTATAGGCCTTTTCAATGAAGGAAAAGCTTCAAATAGCTTAAAAATTGAATACTCTCGTATGAAAGCATTGGTTATGTGGGCCTTTGATGTCAGTCAGTAGTGACATTAATTGATGGAACACCAGACTGTAGTGGTATAGAAGCATTGGTTATGTGGGCCTTGGATGTCAGTCAGTAGTGATATTAATTGATGGAACACCAGACTGTAGTGGTATAGAAGCATTGGCTATGTGGGCCTTGGAGGTCAGTCAGTAGTGACCAGACTGTTGTGGTGCAAGGGTCCTGGGATTTTCAGTCCAGTTCCATATTCTGATATCAATCCCTTAATTTTACTTTGACACACAATTATATAACTCATGGAGGTGGGTTGAGGTTAGGTCTCAGAGTCTCGTAAGATTTCTAGGGGTGAAACATCTCATGAGATATGGGAGGATTCTGGTTATTTGGACAGTGGCTATCAGACTTATGATAACTCAGCGGTAACGAACGCCAGAACAGTAATGCAGGAGTCCTGGTCTCAAGACCATAAACTGAGAATTGATTCGTTTCTTAAAATTCATTTAGCACAGTTGTTTAGATAAACTGAAATAAGATGCAAACACGTACTGAAAACGTCTATTGATTCATGAAAATTATTTCAAAAGTTTTCAAAATTTTCACTCAAGGTATTCAATTATAAGGAAAAGAATATGAACAATATATATTGAATTAAAAAATAAAGGTTTATTTTAAAGCAACCCGGTCAATTCTGTTCTTGAATCGATTTTCTAAAAATATTTGTGGTAAATCACTATTTTCATTTTATATTTTCATGGAGAGAAAGTGTATTTAACAGTTTGTTTGAAAATATAATTACTTCTCTTTTAAACATAATTCAATAATACTCGCTTTCATCATAGACTTCATTGTAAAATAGATGATTATAGAAGCAGTAATCAAAATTTTGTAAATTCTTATGGTGGCCGAGATATTTTTATTCAAAATGACACCATGATTACAAAAATCACATCATCCATTTACCAGATGAAAAGGTAAATACAACGGTGATCAACCTCATAAGTCTCAAACAGAATACAATACAAGAGGTGGGCAAACATGGACCCCTGGACACACCAGAGGTGGAATCAGGTGTCTATGATGTGATAGATTTGATATATGATTGTAAATATATTGTACAATATATACCCCAAAGTAGTTCGTCTTTTCTCAGTTTATATATGGTCTTGAGGTTTAGTTTTTATTCCCAATTCAGCCAGATAGTGTCATTTCCCTATCTGTTATTTTTGTTTGACTCAGCTTTTTCCTGATTAATGTGTCATATGAAAGGTCCGTAGGAAGTTGCGAAGGAGTTGCCTATATTGCCATTGTCATGAACACGTATGGAATTATACTTGTTTCCTGGTAGATTGTAAAAAATGGATTTTGATTTGTGACTTTGATTTTACTCCCACAAGTTTTTATGTCCCCAGAATCTTCGATTCGGGGGCATATAGTTTTTGGTATGTCTTTTTGTCTGTCTAGTGTCTGCAGGAAAAACTTGAACATTGGCCATAACTTTTGAATGGTAAGTGATTAAGGGCTTTCATATTTCATATGTAAGTGATAGGACTTTAATATTTCACATGTGTATTCCTTATGACAAGCCCTTTCTACTGGTACAAAATTTTTTTACCTCCTGACCTTGACCTTGAAGTATGACTTACTTTTCAAAAACTTTCACATTGGCCATAACTTTTGAATGGTAAGTGATAGGACTTTCATATTTCATATGTATTTTTCTTATGACATTAGTCCTTTCTACTGGTACCAAAATTTTGACCTCCTGACCTTGAAGTTCGACCTACTTTTCAAAAACTTTTACATTGGCCATAACTCCTCCCCCTCTTTTTTTTTTTTTTTGGGGGGGGGGGTGTGTGTGTGTTAAACTCTGCTACATGCCTTATTATATCACTTGCTATCATTGTGCTTTTAATTCTACTGGCGTCTTGTTTGTAAAGCAAATTACTACTGAAATTTTGGCATTGATTGCATAATATAAATTGGACAGAAATATATACATCAAATTCAGCAATAATACTCCATCCAACTGTACAATTTGATGAAGCAAGTGTACAATTTATATTATTATATGATTGAATGCTCCCTAGCTCTCTGATTGGCTGGGATCCAACAATTGAAAGTAAAAGTAAATAATTCCTCATATTCACCTGCATCACGGTGACCCTCCAGATGTGTTACACTCAATCTTCTGATTTCTCATCAGTTTATTCCATGAGTGTAGCATTGGAAAGATGTTGGAGAACTGATTAAAACTCAATATTTAGTGAAGTTTACAAAGTTCCCAGGACAGGATGTGAGTCAATTAATTCTTTCATTGATAAGACAGAAACAAAAGCTACATGCAGTCTCAGTCATTGATTAAAATAGCAAAATGGGGAGTGAGCTGTCAGAGTCAATTAAGTGAAGGTGATTTAGATTATCATTACAGAACTGAGGAATTCGAATGAACTTTAATTAAAATAGAAATTAATGAAAATTTACTCTTAACAGGGTGAATATTAGGATTTATTGACTTGTACTATCTTGGATCTCGGCCAACTTGCTGCGATCGATTGATTCACCTCCTTACAATTAAAGCAAAGAACATGCAATCTTGAAGGTTTTTTTTTAATCATATAATAATTAAAATGATTATTGCTGCTTTATCAGTCAATATGATGATTTAGACACCTGAGAAGTACAATATTCACCGAGCCCGAACCTCAAAAACAGCAATAATTGTATAAAGTTTTCTTCATAAAACAATAAACCTTTTCTGTCATTAATATGATATAACCTGTTAAGCACCTCATAATAGAGAATTTGGTTTCGTAAGCTTTATTTTACAGTTTCGTAATACTATTTATGTGACACTAAATAGGACCGCAATTAATGGTATTGGTGAAACCCAGACTTCCAGTGTATAAGGGGAGTGACTGCTAAAATCATATTTGAAATTTGTGGCCCTAGGAATTGTTTGTTTTAAATCCAAAATTTAATATTTTCTTTCTTTTTTTTGTTTTGTTTTTGACATATACTGTAAAAGGGGAAATATTCGCGTGGGTTCTATTTTCACTATATTTGTGATTATATATTAACGATCTTGAAAATAAAACTATCGTGAAGGGCTGTTCAATGTATATGGGGGTATGATTTTATCAGTCTCTCTATAATCCACAAAATTTAAATCATCACAGTGAAATACCAAAAGATAAAAATCACGAAAATTTTAGCCCTGCAAAATTAAAGTTCTTTACAGTACTTAAAGTACATAATATCATCCTATCTTTCTCGATTAATTCACTTCAGGCTGATGTGAGAAACTCTCTCAAGGTAAAGGGATCGAGCCACCTTAATTAACTTGATTTGCATTTTGATAGTACGTTTATTTTGACTCGCATTTTCTTTTATAGTTGCGATCAGAAATAAATGTTTCTGTGACACGTGATGGTCTTTGTATATATACACACAGCAGTCCAATGCTGCCCACAGTTTGGCTAGCTGTAAACGTCATCGGGAATTTTCTTAAGAATTAATGCGAGAATTGTTCTTGGTAAAATAAGCTGACACAGTTTTCGAGGTTAACACTGATCAGCTCAGATATTTATTACCTTGCATGGTTTGCCCGCATTATTTTGTACGTGACTGTGGGATTTGATGCACTTCTTGCATAGGGTGATATATCCCTTCGTTCTGGCATAATTAATTGTTGATTGAAATGTGAAAAGCTTCACTCATAATGAAGATTGATTCTAAGGAATTTATTGTGAAATTTCGTGTTGAATGTGTTATTTCGGATTTCCTCAGGTAAGATGTTTTTATTTGGTACGACCAGTTAACCATTGATCATTGGGTTACAGTACGTAAGACTACAATAGGTGATATATACCAGTTTCAGAGTTTTTATGATCTGCTGTGTTTGATGTACGTTAATGTTAAAGGTGGAAAATGGGGTTTTGTCATTGTCAGTAAATGTTTCAGGGATGGAGGTCAACCTCTATAGCGGTCTGTTACCTGTGAAGTAAAATTACCTGTCTGCCACATCACCATATACTGAATGTCAGGATCAGCAATTTCATAGAGGTCAATGAGTAGCAATAATTATGTTAATAAATTTCTAATGTAGAATTTTCTAAACACTTTCACCTTATTAAGGCATATCATATTAAAAGATTATAATTATGATTGTATATTGTTTTATGTCCCTCTTGAGAATATATCACTCATATGAAGATGTCACTAATTCCGGTTAAAGGCTGCAAATTTAGGCCTCAATAAATAGAGATCCATTCACTGATTGAATGCCCTTTATATATAATTGATAGATATGAATTTTTTGAGGAAATTAACAAAAATAATAAAAACTTTTATAGCTTATCAAATAAAGAAAAATTTCTATGGATTAAATATGTCAAATGAGAATAATAGGTTGCTTACCAGACTTGGCGATTTTCTAATCAACATTTTTAAAACAAGAAATAGTACAATACAAGAACAAAAAATATAAAAGAGTGTTAAATTAATACTCTAGTACAAGTTTCTATAGTCAGTGTATGTATATTGTACATGTTTAAACTATACATCTAGATGTTATAAACATTTATTACCAATATAATCCCCAACTGCTATAATCTGGCTTCAATAGTCATTTATTATTACTATTATATATGTTCAATTTGTCTTTATCTGAATTTGTTACTATCAGTTTTGATTTTCTTCTTTTATATGTAACTCTTGACTTGTATGCCCTTATGGGCCCTAAATTGGTTTAATAAAATCTATTCCATTCTATTCTAAATAGTGCTCAGCTCTTATGGCCTTTGAGCAGGGATGGATCTTTATCGTGCCACACCTGCTGTGACACGGGACCTCGGTTTTTCCGGTCTCTTCCGAATGACCACCCCATTTAGTCGCCTTTTACAACAAGCAAGGGGTACTGAGGACCGATTCTAACCCGGGTCCCTATGAGGTTATATTATTATTAAAGACCAGAGAAGAGAGAAGTACTAGATATTCAAGATAATCAATAAAATAAAAACGGAAAAAGAAAGGAAATGTCTAAAAAATATGTCATGTGCATTTGCAGTTATAACAAAACTTAACAATTATAATTACATAACTGAGTTAACTGTGTATGGCTGTATTTTTATTAGCTAGTGACAAGTTATGACTAACAAACGGTTTAATGTCGTTATGTCCTTGTGGCTAATAATCAACCATTATACGAATTATCAGGTCAATTAAGTTTAGGAGAAGCCCTGAATTCATCTAGTGCACCAGGTCATTTGGGTGTGCAGCGTTGTGACATGCTTGCGGTTATGTGCATTCATGTGTTGTCATTGGCTCACCTGAGCCACGTTAAAGCTTCTTTGATCAAATTTTTTGTCAAGGATGTGTGTAATCTCAAAAGATTTTTGCCCCTTTCTAGTGGTGAGGCCAAACATTTTGAAGGATGAGCATTTTGAACCCAGGATCTTCTGGTTACAAGTCAAACGCTTTAAACACTGAACCAACAGGACCCAAAGTTAATATGAAATTCGTAACCTCTGGGATACCTGGGTCCCAGTTTCAAGCTGGATCAAGGGTATAGGATTAATTTAGATCATGTACTGAATTGAATTGTTCATCACTCAGGCAGACAAAACTAGCTTTCTACTTAATTCCTATCCCCTGACCCCCCACCCCCAACCGTTAAGTTTATATTGCAGTACATAAATTTTCATGGCTGTCACATTTCAGGTTTAATTGACTTGCATCTTTAAATATAAGAGAAAATATCTTGTTTCTGCAAAAAAAAATTGGGAGTACTGTAAATGGGGAAATATTCGCATGAGTTTTATTTTCACTATAATTGAGATTACATTTTCTATCGTGAAAATGAAACCTACCAATTTTATCGCAATGTGCTGTTCAATGTATTTGAGTGCATGATACTAGCTCAGTCTATTTACTATCCGCGAAATTTAAACCATCGTGAAATACTAAATATTAAAATTGCGAAAGTTTAGCCCTGCGAAATTAGAGCCCTGTACCGCAATATATTACTAGGTCTGTTATAGAGTTTGTATTATATACTCTTGTTTTACTTGCCTTCTACACCCAGAAACTATGGGTGTAGAAGGCAAGTAACACCTTGTGTATTACATGTACTGCAAGATTGTATATATGGATGTTTATGCTAAGTTATTGTAGCAAATTTGTAGCGGATTATCTGCAATGTCAATGAGACATGCTCTGGATTGCCGAGTTGGAATTTGAATGTTAAATTCACAGAAATTTTGTTTCAGCAAATATAGTGAAAATTAACTTTGCAAGTGTAAGATTATTAAATATTAAATTTTTAAAAATTATTCTTCATTAGAGTGAAAATTGAATACTCAATGAATTGTGCTGAAAGAATAGTTACAGTGTATGTGTCATAGCCATGTTCGACCATTGAATGGTTTATTTGGATCGATGTAAATCCTTTCTTTATTGACTAGTACATTTCGGAATATATTGTCAGAATATATTGGACGACGTGCTGCTGTTGTTATTATTAGCGCTGACATCAGAGGTGAGGGAGACCCTTAGGCTGAAATGATAGATTTATGGTAAAGTTACTGTCCTTGCCGTATAGTGGGCGGCCATTGCCTCTGACTGTATGTCATAGGGACCTTGTTGACAGATTGCTCATGTCTGAAAACAAAGTGACCTAAAGGTGGACGGTGTCAGTCTGCCTGTGTATATAGTACTTCCTGTCATAGAAGTTGTGGTCAGATCGAAGTCCATCTGTGTGTAATGTCAACTAGAGGTCATGATGACAGCATGTGTTGTCTTAGTAGACTACATAATAGTAATGAAAGATACTTCTGGACACTAGACAGAGAGATTCATCATCGTCATCCCTGTCATGTTAAACCTTAAGTCTGATGTAAAATCTTGTAGCAATTTCTTTTCATTGAACCTTGTAATAAGAATTTATAGAATCTTGAAGATCTTATTAAGGTGATCTAAATGTTTTTGAATTATTTAGACTAATTAAGTGTGCTAAGTAAAAAATGATGTTTTCCAAAACTTTATTTTAATGATTATAATAAATGATGGCTGTGCAGATAAATAGAAAAGTTTCAGATATGTTTAAAAACCAGACAGAATATGTGATGTGACCAGGTTGCTTGCAAATAAGGATTACCGGTATAAATTATGCTACATTGTATTCAAGGAAAATATTCAAAATAATAAAATAAGGCCAATTGTTATGGGATTTTTTGTGTACAGATTTTAGATGAGTAGTGTACAGCTTTTTCACCAAAATTCTAGATTTTTCAAGCTACCTGTACAGATTTCGGTTCTCAAATTAATTATCACATGTATGCAGTATTGTCTTGGGTTAGATTTAAAACATCTACTGGTAACAATTATATAAGCTACTGACTGGTTCTTCACCATGCATCTAGATTAGCTGTAGCATGAAAAAGAGCCCTTAGAGCTACAGTCTCAGCACAGTTCATAAGACAAAGTTTGTGGTACTTCACCTACAGCTGGTGA
>CAJDSM010037514.1:0-10010 GCA_903981925.1 Ostrea lurida
GCGATGTGGCCCATGGGCCTCTTGTTTTGGCATAAACATAATTTTGATGTATTATACAAAATTTGGAGAAAGCGTATATCATCTTAATTTTATTTCACGTGATCACCTAGGCCGATTCCTCCAATTGCCTTTTAAAACACTTTTAAGAATTGAGATGATTTTTCGATCACGTACCTGAACACAAGTAATAAAGTATAGTATGAACATTATTTTTGTTTGTTGTGTAATATAAAATTAAATGATAAGAAATAAATCTTATATTTTTGGGGGTGATTGCAGGTTATCACCGAGATTTTAGACGGTAAAACTATTCATCAATGCGCTTTTCGAGTTTTAGCCGGCTAAAAATTCGGTGATACCTACATCACCCGAAAAAGATTCATTTGTTATATATTCAAAGTACTGAATGTACTGAAAGCCGGGCTTTTACAAGAAGTGTAATACAAACGTGTTGCATTTGAGTACAATGTACTTGTGTTTAAACTTTTGTGGGTGTTAAGAATGCCTAAGTGTAAATCTATTCTACTATTTTTGATTACGAAATATTTTCATGTTTGGATTGCCATATACCTGTAAATATACAACGAGCTCGGTAATATAAGTCATACAGATGCATATTTGTGTACATCTAAACTAATTATATCTAGTAAAGTATAGAAAGGGTGCAAAGTGTTTTATAGACCTTCATTTTTTTTTTGTGCTTGCTACTTCATACTTGGTACATGCAGTTTTGCTTATCTTTCCTATTTGATACGTAAGAGCTTGTTCTGCGATGCAGGGTACTTAGGGGTTTCATAGCAATTGTTTAAAAGCCGTTCTTTATGCTCAAATTTTGTCTACGTATTACTCCATTTACCTGATCAAGACAATGGGATCAAACAGATGTGAGACCGACAGGGGAAGGCACCTGATCCCACCTCTGCTATATCCAGGGATCCGTGTTTCCACAATTTTGTTTTGTATTCTGATTTAGGACAAGATCACTCTTTGTTTTATTTTCGCCTTTCCATGCTAAATTCTAACTATATAGATATCTTAAAGAAAAGAAAAAGCAGGTGTCCACTACCATAATTCCAAAGTTACTAGTATAATGGCGACTATACTGTCTTTATCAACATATACAAAGTTTATATTTCAACGTATTAATTTTTTTTTTTTACATAATTGCCACTAATCACCAATACCTTCATTAACTCCTATATTATACAGCTAAAACACATTTCAATTTGGTTTTAGTTGGTGATTTATTTATTTCTTCATCAAGTTTAGAAGTTACAACATTATTAACACTTAACATGAATGTGTGCAATAACGCAGAACGCACGTTGTCAACGTTACCCAACACATCACTGTTAGTAAAATATTCCACATCAAAATAACATAGTCTCTATCTGAATTATTGCACTGGGTATATCAACAATAGACTGAACTAAACAATGGCACATCACAGATTTTTAGAATATTGCTGTTATGATATTGCTTTGCTTCACATCAATTGCATAAAACGTTTTCAAAAATTTAAATATACATGAAATTCGGCAAATACCTATATATAATACTCTGCTATATGAAATATGGTTTGGGGCAGATTCAATATACATATATAAATATATTTTTTCACAGTATGCACAATATGTCCAAAACAGTTTTGTATAGCATAATATGGTTATGCATTAGATTCTTCCTAAACTAGAATTACCGTAAAACATTAATTTTACAATAATAAAACATATACTATAACTATATAACCATTGGCTTATTTCTTAATTACAATTACTGTAAAACATTTGTAAACAGCTGAACAATATAAAAATATTAAACAAAAAGCTATACATGTAGATAAAACCATACAATTTGTTCAAATCACTATTGATAAGATATTCCCAGAATCCCATAAAAAGTAATTACACCGTTTACAACGCGTGATATCCATATTCTATTCACAAAGACGACAGATAATTCCACACACAAACTTAGATTTCGTCTAAACAGGTAGTCCTTAGGATCACCTCAACAACGGCATAGGGATCACAATTTGAGGAGGGTCGGCGGTCCTCTAAATACCCCTGTCCGTCCTGTGCCACCTGGCGGGGAATACGGATGCTGGCGCCCCTATTGGCTACTCCAGCAGAAAAGTCATTTATCGTTGAAGTCTCGTGAAGTCCCGTTAGACGTCGCCTGTTGTCCTCTCCCTCGTTTGGATCGTAAGCTTTGATGTGCTTGTCATGACACTTGGACATTTTTTCTATCGCCTCCTCAATGTGTCTGAAAAACGTTTGAAGGAAAGTTAACATCTATTAATGTTCTATTGTTCGCGGAAGATCTCTTCTTCATTAAAAGTAATTAAAGTCATGAACATCCGGGTGAACATCAGATCACCTGAATGATTCTGATGACTTACCAGTAACCCCCCCCCCAAAACCACCCCCCACCCCTAAAAAAACCCCACCTAACAAGATGCTGTCACAGAACATTCTCTTGCACAGAGTTGTCGGTCCTTTCTCTCCCTCGGTCCTTTCTCTCCCTACATGTAAGGAGAGAGAAAGGACCGACAACTCTGTGCAAGAGAATGATGCTGGAAGTCTAGTCTAGCCAGAGTAATCTTTCCTTACACTTGCAATCCATGTCTAAAATTCACATTTTTACGGTTAGTAAAGATAAAACACAACGTCGGACAAGCAACTTATTTAGTTTACAATACATGTTTACCTATGTATATACATGTTTAGTGCAATCGATCGAACGATGTCCTCTTTTTAACATAATTTAATGAACAAAATTTAATTTAAACTTAAACTGGGCATCTATCTAATATTAATTAATTTGCGTACATTTTTGCACTTGAAGTCGAAACCATATTAATGTAAAATAATAATGATGATAAAAAGAATTATTTGAGCATGTTTACCGTCATCTTCGCAAGCCAAGTGTCCGATCGCTTACTCTCATTCCCCTCTCGCAAGCCAAGTGTCCGATACGCTTACTCTCATCTTCCCCCTTGCGAGATTTAGTCGCGACTGAATGCCATCTAACGGACAATGCGAAGTTATTGCTCTTGACGAAAACAAAAGGCAATCAGATTCTGGTCTGTGTGTATGTTTACAAAATGGAGTTGACGGATGACAAGAGAAAAGAGATCGAAGAAAAATTTGGTATACAGTTTTTCATACAAAATCAATAAGATGGCATCAAAGCGGTTTGTGAAACTCAAACTGAACAGGTATGAATGGCGCAATTTGATTGGATGCCTTGGGAAGTCAAAGCGCGATATTTCGAAGGCTTAGAAACTCGACTAAATCTGCCAAGGGGGAGATGAGAGTAAGCGAATCGGACACTTGGCTTGAGAAGATGGTTTATCGTGTAACAACTAAATTCCTCGATACGTTTTGAATGTATAAAGAGCGATAACTCTAGGTAGATATTTTTTAACAACTACTGAAAATTCGGTACTAAAAATATCCTTAAAACAACTCACTTGATTCCTCCGTCCTCTCTCATTTTCAAAGTGCTATAGTTGGTGTGTGCGCCTGCGCCATTCCAGTCTCCTGGCATAGGTTTAGGGTCCAAGGTGACAAGAACCCCGAAATCTTCCGCCACTCTATGCAAGAGGTACCTGGCCACCCAAAGCTCATCTCCCATAGAGATCCCTTCACAGGGGCCCACCTGGAACTCCCACTGAAAAATAAACGGTATGAAACGTTGATTGGGCATTTCTTTTAATTACTTATATATTAAGCATACGCAACTTGTTGGAATCGGGGCAACTGATCTTTTTGAGATGTTAATATGCCAGGCTTGCCAGCATACTACGATATATAATTAGAATTAACATACTACGGGGGTATCATTATTGTTATTATTTTCATTGTTATAATTACATGCAATTGCTCGTTAACTTGTATATGCCCCCCCCCCCCCCCGAGGGTCCTTGATTGGTGAATAAATAAATATATAAATATACAGTTATTAGGCCTTGACCTACCTGCCCAGGCATGACCTCGGCGTTACAGCCGGCGATTTTGATGCCTGCATACAGACACGCCCTGTAGTGAGCCTCTACAATGTCCCTCCCAAAGACTTTGTTGGCGCCGACACCGCAGTAATATGGCCCTGCAAAAAGGAAGGAACGTCTGTTATTACGTCATAGGATTTCAGTAAGAAATATGGTCAAGGAGCGGCAACTGGTGATATCGATTGTTAACCATTTCAAAGAAAAGTACTGATCTATATCGATCAAGTCATTCAGTGTACACAACCAGGAAGAACCAACTTTAAATTCCACAGGTGTTAAAAATTTCGTGTAGTCACTCACAGCTATCGTGAAATATATACCTTGGGCCCATACATTTTGTAATTATAAAAAAAAAAATATCTAAAGCAAATTATATCAATACAACATTTTAAAACAATATCTATATACCTTGGGCCCACATATTTTGTAATAAAAAAAAGTTGCACCAATTATATCAATACAATATTTTAAACATAAATTCTATGAATTAAAATTTAATTCTAGTCCTAATCAATCAGGTTAAAACAGAACTGATGTCTAACCCTGGGGTCCAGGATATCCGTTTTTCGGCCAGCCGTACGGGTATTTGTCCACATCCAGAAGCGTGTATTCTTGTTCTATCCCGAACCACGGCTTCTGTTCGGCTGTTTTCTCACAAACCTCATTGCATAACTTGCGTTTGTTGGTTTCTGAAAAATAAAATGCGATCAATATTTACCTATGAAAATGAACGAATTTGATTCAGGATATTACTAAAATACGAGGTCTTAAAACAAAATGTGTTTCTGTAACATTCTGCCAGCCCCGAATTGGGGGCAAATTTGACAAATTTTATTGAAATAAGCTTTGACAATATCAGCCACATGTTGACATTGACCTTACAGTTTATTCAAATCACTATCTGTACGTTCAAATGTTACCATCACAAGGTTAACTATGCAGACAGATAAAAGAGACAGCGAGATAGACAGACATACCCCCCCCCCCAAAAAAAAACCCAAAACCAAAAAATGCAAAACCCAGGTATCTTCTATGATGATATGTTGACTCACCAGCTGGTTTGTTGTTGTATTTGTACACCTCACACAACACCAGTTTGTTTTTGCCAAGCCGGAAGGGGTCATTGTACAAAGCTACCGGATGTAGGTACATATCCGAGTTCGAACCCTCCGCCTGATACGTGCTGGAACCGTCATAGTTCCATACCGGACACTCTGGGGAAACAAAAAATAAAGTTATCAGTCGATCATATTCGATTAGTGAACATATCTGTTTAGCTGCATATATGAGAGAGAGAGAAGAGAGAGAGGAGAGAGAGAGAGAGAAGAGAAGAGAGAGAGAGAGAGAGAGAGAGAGAGAGAGAGAGAGAGAGCAGAGAGAAAATACATGTATTTTCATCAAGAAAAATAATTTTTTTATAATTTATTACTATTTTCAAGATTTACAGTTTAAATCAAACTTATATAAATGACGTATAGAGTAGAATTTAATTTTGTTTGAAATCAATAAACAGTATGGTATTTAACTACCGTCTTACCTTTTGGGTGTTTGGGTTCAAAGTCCATGGTTTTACACTTGGACCTGATGCCCTCGCCGGTGCCATCTATCCAGATGTATTCACACATGACCCTGTCATCGGGCTGGGGGAGGGTCATATAACGCTTCAACACAGCTTTCTCTGTCATCACCGACATAGTCATTTCTGAAAAAGGAATTTTGAATTTAGAATAATTATTCCTCAACCGGTGTCTCCTCGCTTGAAAGTAAGAATAGTGTCATAATAGGATGTTCACTCCCTAAATGAACTCTTCCCACATAGTACAGTACCGTGTAGCCTACTTAAAATAAACAATGTACAACGGCCTTGATACATGCACGTGTTCTCTGAAATATTAGAATCGACCACAATAAGTCAAACCCAGTCCCTCCAAATCATACCTAGGAAAAAGTAAGTCCGGATGGAACCACAACCACTTTGGAAAAGAGAGAGGTCGGGTGGATGTCTCACTGATAAAGAACTAGGACATGTCCTAGTAACATTTTAAACGCACCAGGCAGATAAAGGATGATGTAATATATGTCTACACCCTCTTACTGTATATCATGTTATCAGCTAGTGATATTTTATTTTTAAAAAGAGTAGACGAAGTCAACTGCAACGGGTTATCATGGAGGAAGCAAAACAAATAGATCATCGTATGGAAATTATGTTGGTTTCCTTTTTCTTTTTTCTGTAGTTTAGATCGCTCACATCGGTTCACATCGATCAGCTGTTGACTTCGTGATGGAAATCAGCTGATCGAGAAATGCACAGCGTGATGTCATCGTAGGATATACAAACAGGACGATCGACGTTCGCGGCGTACTCTCTCTCTCTCTCTCTCTCTCTCTCTCTCTGACCATCAATTAATTACTGGATTTTTTTTTCAAATACGATGAATTTTAAAATTTTATCATATTTATCGAGATTTTGCAGGGATGTAAGATCCATAAAAATATAAAAAGAAAAAAAAAAAAGGTTTCTTAAAGAAAAACTGAAACATACACATAGTATAAATATAAGATAAGTATATATACTCACAGAGTCAGTGTGTTCTTGGTAATTCAGTAAACGGAATGAATGGGAAACTGTAAACGAGGATTTCCTGTGAATCAAAAGTATATAATCCTGTACTATGATGACGTCTACCTCATCCGTTCTATTTTTATGTAGCTGTCCAGTTCACGTAAACAATACTCAAATGCCCGTTTGAGTCTTTCTCGAATGAAGCCTCAAAGCCTCACCATGTGACGTCTAATTAGTTGCTTTTGAGTCAGTGCCACAGTTGATCCTGTCTTTCACTTCCGCGTTTCGATTTCAACTCGATCACACAGTGGGCACCTTTAATTAATGACACTTACTTCGGTCAAATAATAATAAAAAAAAAAAAAAAAAAAAAAATGGAACATTGAAATTTTGTGTTTATAAAAGTATTCTTAACGATTCTTGCTTTACATTTCTCAATAATCGCAGATTTATATACGGAAGGAACTATTGAATCTCACGCAATCTACTAGTTATTTAAACTTTAGGAATGTGATCATGTGCTTGTACAAATTACAGCTATCTAGAATGAACCAATGCGTATTTATCTATTGATTTTTTTGGTAACATTAAACACGTCTGCGTTAACCTCTTTTCTATATAGAAGCAAAATCTCTTCTTTTCACACAACGCATATTTTTGAGATCTCGAACGTCGTAGAAAGTCGATTGGAACCGCGGTTTTGTAAACACAGTGTAAACGACCTCGCGAAATAATATAAAGTCGTTCAAAGCGTCATTTCAAGGTTACTACTATGATGATCTGTAAAACTCAATTTTAACTGCGCAAGATATATATTGTATGGTTAGGGACCCGTCTGAGCTTATGCTTGTTAAATAAATAAATAAGGTTTTGGATTCCTTTTACCATATAGGCACATTCACCTTCTTACATTTTTTTTTTTTCAATTTTAAAAACTTTTGACATATTTTATATTTTGTTCTTGCACAATAAAAACCCAAAACAAACAACATTCCGATTGAAAAAAACCCCCCAAAAACTAACTTAGTTTATTTAAAGGATGTGCCACATTCTTTCGTACATATTTTATTTCTTTGTCTTGGATATACGTGCTGATTTACTATAGTACAATGTACTTTGTCGAGTAGTCCGCGCCCATTTTTGGCATTTGTTCTTTGAAAATTAGTGTCACGCAAATCAATGATGCTGAGATCTTTGGGTAATTTGTTAAGAAAACTTAATTTTCTCATTTGTCATTTGTCTCCGCGTTATGAGTAAATTCCCAAAGAAAATACTGCTGTTTTAATCCGATTTCAATAATTACCGCTTTTTTATCATACCTCCCATTGACAAGATTAACGCAATGCCTGAACAAGAGACGCCATCTTGAATTTCATACAGTCTATTTGCATTTTTTAAAAACATTATTCATATCCATTTTATATAAATTGCAATCTATGTCATAAAAATAATGTTACTTTAGCTAGATTTAGAACTAATAATCACATAATGCTGATAGATACTGGAAGATTGAACAATATAGAAAGGAACCAAAGAATTTGTCATTTATGTAATTTAGCGTCATTATATCATGAATTGTGATTTTTTTTTTTAACATAGAAAAATGAAGAGAACTTATTTCATTGGAATTGATAAATAGGCCAAATACAATTCAATTTTACAAATTATTTTCCACAAAAAAAATGTCCACTCTACACAATGTATGTAAATTTATGCAATAAAGTCGCAAATTTATAATTCCATCTCCTGTCAGATACACAACAGATACAACAAAGACAACACCACCACAACATCAACAACAACAAACATCCAAAACATGTGATACCATTTTACACTGAATATCGTATTGTGCTATTTTTAAGAAATAAAATTTTTGAAAATACATGAGCGCTAAAATTCGCCAGCAAGCCTCGAGAAGCGCGATAATATAGCGTCGTGAGAAGTAGGCCGGCGTGAAGCCATGGAAGCGTTGCTGTTCACAACCTCATGTATTTTCAAAAACGAAATTAATTTTTCTCATATGTACATTTTACTTTTATTTTCAGCCGTTAAAATATTAACACTATCAGGGCCGTAATCAGGAATTTCCAATGGGGAGTGCACAAGACTAGGGCGAGGGGTCTGGGGGTCGCTTTATGCCCCCAGCTGGCTCTGGTAGGGGGTCCTGGGCAGCAAAGCCCCCCCCCCCCCGAAGCTTAAATTTTAAAAAGGTGTCAGCATTTTCTTTGGGTTTGGGGGCCGCTTTAGGCTCCCAGCGAGTTCAGGACCGGTTCTAATAGGGGGTCCAGAGGGCGGAACCCCCAGAATAGAATAGAATAGATTTATTGCTAATTCAGAGCCCAAACAGGGCAAAAGGAGCATAACATACATTAAGAAAAGAAACCAAAAGATAGAGCTTACATAAAGTGAGACATTAAAAAAAGACTAATTCTGTATTGCACAAGAGGAAGAAGTCATACATCATGCGCGGATCTATAAGGGGGGGGGGGGGGTCCGTACCCCCCCCCCCCTGGAATTTGCAAAATTAATATCGCCGATATTACTGGAAATGAAAAAAATAGTTATTTTTCATATTTGTGCACTTCCACAGTTATACTTAAGTTGGACACCCCCCCCTGGAAAAAATGTTCTGGACGCGCCTGATACATTGCTCAATAATTCGACCAAGATAAGAATTGAAATAGGTTAGGTAAATTGTCATGAGAAAGCTACCCAAAGGCATTTCATGATTTCAATATCTCCCAGATTTAGAATCCAAAAAAGCTTTTCTTTATCAGTTAAATTATAAATTTGTTATACCTTTGAATTTTACAAGTCTAATAGTTTCTCTCTTTGTTTAAACATTGAATAAGGAAGTGAATTCATCTTTCCACTACATTTTTGTGCAATTTTTGCAAATTCTTTCATTCCTGGGTATATTGTAAAATCTACCAGTGAGGTGATCTCATTAGTCTGTGTGACGATGTCCTGAATCTACAAATCGATCTCCCCAGAAGCTGAGAGGGTTTAGCATAGCATTTTCATTTTAAAATGGGGGATGCACACCCCCACCCCCTCACGGTTATTTACCAAGATTCATACGCATATTGGTCACGTTCAGGTAAAGATGTAAATGTTGAAGCTTATTTGTATTCTATTTTGTTACACTAGATAAAAATTACATTGATGTTTCATTTTTTACTAAAATACTTTGTATGTTCTCCCTCTTTGTATCTTAATTACCTGTAATGATCTTGCACTTGTTTCTCTGATAAGTCATTTAGCTCAAAGAAATAAATATCGTATTGTTGAGGTTCACTAAATACACATCTCTTAAATGTACTGTTGTTTACAAATTACAGGCACGAGGCACGCCAGCTTGTGTTTACTGCATACGTACATCGATGACGCCACTATCAATGTAGGTCATAAATTTTATGAAATGCCTCCGAA
>CAJDSM010037519.1:64-11599 GCA_903981925.1 Ostrea lurida
TGCACTCCTGTAATCTGGTCATCGGGACCGCGCATGAGGCCCACTGTCTTGTTAGGCAAACGGAGTACATCCGTAGGTCAAATCAGTTGTGAAAAACGGAGCAATCCTGGTAGTGAAAACAGTAGTGTCTAAGTGAAGCCTTGAACGATTGCTATGAAACGCGGCCAACAGATTTTACCAATGGTGGTTCATTACGGCATGAATTTAGGTGGTGATAAACGACAAGTAAGAATTTGCGAATCTGTGTTTTGAAAGCGACTGTTGAAACCATCTGCAACAACGTTTTTGTAAGTAGCCTGTCTCGATTGATCTAACGCGAACACGCCTCATGTGTATCGTAACAGGTTAAGACTTGCAACAACATATGCAGGTGATATGGATGTTGGTACAGTAGAGTATGGACGTTGACGAGGAGAAGCTGAAATTGTCCCGTTTATCATGGAGTTCTAATTGTTAAGGTTTGTCATTCATGTCGTCTGTTCAATAAAATCGTCAATTACAATACAGATATGGAAGACTGTGTTTTTTTTTTTTTTAATTTCTATTTCGCTGGGATATATCGAATTAAGACATGTGAATGAGAAGGTTTTTATAACTTTATAGAGTAAAACGTGTGATAATGTATTACGATTTTAGAAGGTAGATCTTAGTATGATATCTAAATTAATAAGAATACGCTAGACATATAGGTCTATATAATAGGCTCTTTTACAGGTTCCAATAACTTTAATAGCAATTGTGTAATTGTTGGAATTTACATGATCCAATTTCATCACCGAAAACTCGATGTTTACCTTGTTTGTTTGCACTACTTGTAACTTCGTTTTGGCCTTTTCGGTGCGCATGATAGTTATTATAGTTTGTGCATTTTTGAGTCGACCCAGATACTCCTTTTTAGCACTTGCGTTCTTATAACGTCACGTGGCTCGTCGATCCGTCACATTGGTCCAGCGGTAACGCGTGAGTTTAATTAATATCGGCTTTATCTTTGCTTACGATGCGGACGTGGTTTACTATCCGGAAAAGGTAAATTTATGAAAATTCTTATTTGGATATTAATGGAATTCTAAATTTATATTCGATTGGAAATTCTTACAAATCAAAAGGGGGGTCTGTAAACGGATTGACCATGGATTCATAATTGGTGATTGGATGTATTTTTATATGTTGAAATATATTTAAAATATTTATGTTGAAACTTGATTACTTGTTTGTTCTCACTGATTCCAATTTAATTTCAATTTAATTTGTTGGATCGCTACCGATCGATAATTCTCTGATCGTTACCAGATCTTGTAATTTCTCTGATGCTACCAGATCTGTAATATCTCAGGATCGCTACCAGATGTTCCATAATTCTCGGATCGCTTACCTAGATCTCATTAATCGATCGTGACCAGATCAGGATTTTACTATTTATAATAGTTAAAATTAGTAGTTTCTTAACTCTGTTTAATATCCGAACCCCGACAGTAGCGCAAAAACGCTACATATTTTTGGTGGCAGCCGTTCGGGATTTGATACTTTTCGCTTTTTGGATCAATGAGACAGCGTAGATAATTTTTAGTGTTTCTTTGTGTGTAGAAATATTAAACCCACAACTGAGTTTTATTTTCTAGTGCTTGGGATTTATATTCGCCTTAGATATTGTGAAGTTTGGGATAATTAGAAAAAAAAAATAAAGCAAACCCTCTGTAATTGTTGAAAACCACTTATGTGCAAGGATGGGGGAGAACCAATATGATATACCCCAGACTTGAGGCTTAGGATAATAACTTCTAGTCCCGTATTATGTGAATGGACTGATTGGTTGGAAAAACTTACGGAGACTATTGTCCGTTTTTGTGAAAAATGAACCTGTCTGACTCACGGTAGATGAAATTTCAGAATATCGGACCATTGACAAGTTAATAACCTGACTATTATACACATCCAAATTCAAACCTATCTGCTGAAAATATTGAGTGAGGCGTTAAAATTTTGGCTTTAAATTTGAGGTTTTTACACTGGGGAGAGTAGAAAATTAACCACCGCGCTCCGATTTCAGCAAGAAATCCTGGCCGATCGTACCAACTAACTGGCACCTGTTGTTTGCATATAAAGGAACATTCACACAAATCTAACCAGATTGTTCGAAAAACATGAATCCAAGCCAGTGTTTTATTGGTAAAGCCGGTCATTTCGAGAACAAAGTGTCGAAAGGCGAATTGCAGGAAGCATGAGAAAAATCGCGCGTCCCGTGACCAGGTAGACGTGAACCACGGAAGTAAAAGTCGTTGCACGTGATCAAAACCTCGGTACGATCTAAAACGACCAGAGGCTGAGCCTGTAGGTCCGGTATCAGCCCTGTGACAAAAATGAAAATTGGAAATTTGTGAAAAAAGGGGAGACCTATTTGACAAGTGTTTAAACTTAGTGGCGCGCGCAACGATAGTTTGTTTGTTGTCGCGGAAATAAACACAGAGAACAAATTGTCTTGTTGATAATGGTGCGTCCTGTTTCTGGTGTTGCGCCATAAAGAGAATATATGCAACATTCGCTGGAAAAGACAAACCAAAGTTAAATAGGTCCAGTGTGGAAAAATTACGCGTGACTGATTCCGAGGGGTGTCGCGGAAAATGAACGCTTTACTGTTGATCGGGAGACCTATTCTTGTAGAATGTAGTTGCTGATATTTGAGGTACCCGTGTCCTGGGGTTATGATTTTCTTTGGGACAATGAATTAGGTTGTGGTACTCTGCAAGGTAAGATGGTGTGTTCCACTGAGTAATTGCAAACTCAAGGTCAGATCGAGTCCATGTTTAGTTTGTCACTGACAGAAAATTGTTGTGCCTCCTTGCCAGTGAGATGAATAATCCCTACGGAATAATTTACTGCCTGTAGGAGGATAGCTGTGGGTTGGCAAATTAGTCCCTTCTGCTTTAAAAGGGATTATTAAGTGGGTGAGAAACATTATTGAGCCAAAACAAAATTTATTTCTTTATTGTGGTCAATGCTTCTGACTCCCTGTCAGACCATTTTCAAAGGGACTTTAACAGCCGAATGCCGAGGTTGTACCAAGTGAGAATGTGAAATCTCAGACCTTTGTGACAGTATCTCTCTGTCTATCATGATGACTCATCAATCTAAACCTTGTGCTGATTCTGTCCCTGATCATCTGAAAGATACCCTTGATTCTGTGTAGGAGAGAACTGAAACCACTGACCAAATAGACCAAAGTATGGATTTTTAGACAGAATTCTCACTGTAATTTGCTACCTTCAATAGGAATGATCTATAGGTGGAAACGATCGTGTCTGTCACAAAATTGATACAGGTCCAAACCCGACCTATTAAAACAAGCCCCAGGCGATGTGCCTCTAGAATAAGTTTCTCCGGGAATTAAACGCAATGAAGACGTAGATGTTATAAAACACTAAAATCACCATGCGGCTTCTCCCTATCTGTTAGTTCGTAAATGTATGTGTTATTTCGAGTTCTGTGTGGATATCGGAAGGAAAAGCCCTGCCTTAGGATATCCTCGCGGTTTGGGTATCTCTCTGTACGAGGAGATACCAAGCTCAGAAATCTGGTGTCACGGATCGGCCAGTGGTCTAAATCCGTTGTCTTCTGTGGAGTCCTGTGCCTCTACAGCTGGAAGTTACATCTGCGTTTATGGCAGATTATTCCCTGATGAACGGACTTATTGCCTGGGTGGACTCGTGGGTATAAAAGCTTTCCAGACTTTTATGAATGTGGATGCCTTCACTAGAGACTGATCTTGAACCTGTGACGTGTGGACTTCCTGTGCGATCATCTGGAAAAGTTCTAAAGACTCTAGCTCGTTGTTTTAATTGAATACAGGAATCAAGTTGTATCATCATGTGTAATTTCAGGTTTATATATAGTATATTGGAATCGGTAAGATGTAAAGATAAAGTTGTACATTACTCTTTAACTCTTTCTCAATATTCGAGGACGAATATCTTTTGTTTTAGGCAGGGGGTAATGTAACGAATCATTTAGAAGGTCGATCTCAAGTATTGATATTAAATAAATAAATACTAGACATATAGATGTATATATAGCTTTCTTTCAGGTCTCCAGAAACGTTTTAAATAGCAATTGTGTAATTAGTTTAACTTTACATGATCATTTCATCACCGAAACTCGATGTTTACCTTGTTTGTTTTACTACTTTACTTTGTTTTGCCTGTTACGGTGGCGCATAGTTATGTGAATGAATTTGTACATTTTTTGAGTCGACCCATCAAACTCCCTTTTTACACGTTATGGCGTTTATAACGTCACGTTGGGTCGTCATGGACGGCACACTGGCGTCAGCGGAATTATAGTCGAATTCAATTCGCTTTATTCTTTCTTACGATTTCGGACCGTGTTTTTATAACAGTTAAGTTATGAAAAGTTCTTAATTGGATATTAATGGAATTCTAAATTATAGTTCATTGGAAATTACTCCAAATAAAAGGGGTCTTAAACGGAATTACAGGGAGTCATAATGTGATGATGTATTATTTATTATTGTTGAAGAATTATATTAAAATATCATTTTCGTAATCACTTATTACTGTGTGTCTCACTGATGTCCAATTATTAATCTCGTAAGTTTTTGTGAGTCGCTTACCAGATATAATTTCCTGATCGCTAAGATCCTTGTATATTTCTCTCTGATCGCTACCAAGATCTTGTACATTTTATCTCCGACGCTTACCAGATGTTCATAATTTCTCGGATCCGCTTACCAGATCTCATTAAATCGATCGTGGACCAGATCAGGATTTTCTATTTATAATACGTTATAAATTAGAGTTTCTAACTCTGTTTAGTATCCGAACCCGACTAGTAGCGCTAAAAACGCTACAATATATTGAAATTTCGAATTAAAGGTCACCGGTAGAGATCTCTTTTTTATTTTGAATAAATTCTGCCTCATAAAAATATAAAAACAAGTCCGATGATAAAGGAACACAATTCATGTCCATTGGAATTTCAACAGACTGTCGGAAATACAAAGATATTGTCATGAGGAACTCAGCATTTGCAATTAAACCATTCAGAGACGATGTGTTAGAATCAGAGTGTATAACAAAGTAATTTTTAGAATGGATGATCACCAGATATGAATATTTCATTTTACAATTTTTATTGAAGAAGCCATTATCTATAATGTTAAAATTCCTTTCTTTAATTTATTCTGCGGAATGGTCATTTAAAGTGTTGAAAAGCCATGTTGAAAAATGTTTTTATGTTTTTGATATGAGAAAGGTTCTGGGATTTCAAATTCACAAGAAGTTCTTTAGAGTTTGATTTACATCCCTTCTGGTATATGTAGTTTCACAATAAGTATGAACTTATATATATTTGAATTCTCGTAATAAAATACTAACATCTTGTCCGAAAAATTATAACGCAAAAAACTGACTATCAGCTAACTATGTTTTGTCAGTTTTAAAATGATGGACTATAATGTCACAATACCCTGTCTCGCTACAATTCTATCAATTAACTTGATAATTTGGTTTGAACTCATTACCTAATTAACTATATTTCGGAGAGTTAGTAAAATTTGCAATAAAAACAGGATATGGAAAATTGGCAAGATTTTTCAAGCTAGCTAACTACCTCTGGAGGTAATTTCTTATGCCAATTGTTCACGCCTGTTCTGTATGAAGATATAAAATTGGAATAATTTTCTTTGGTGCAATTCCACGAGATAGTCAGTTATCTGAAAACAAACATGTGCCAGAAATCATGCCCAAAGACCTTTCCAATCCCATCAGACTTGGATATCTCCCTATGAGACATATAAGTGTGACCTTCTCTGATAAACACTCTAAATGATTACGTTTGACACAATGTTAACTTCGCTTTTTTGTATGCAACCAGTGCATAGTACTGGCGGGTCAAATATTAAAGATAAGGATTAAGCTATTCATTTGCATGAAACGATGGCACCGACCACGTTGATTCTCTTTTTCTGCTTAGGATTTGCTTTCAGTCAAGGAAATGTGGAAGAGGATAATATTGATGTTAAGGCTCTTCTTCGGAAAACTTTATTAGAAATTGGGGAACTAAAAAGGGAAATTGGAGAATTAAAAAATGATAATGCTCTGCTAAAGCAGGGTGTTCGAGAAATCACTCCGCTCAAACGCAAAATCCATAGTTTGGAAGTGGACAATACCATGCTCAAACATAAAGTTAGAAATTTGGAGGAAGAAGTTAATGTTGTTGCGAGGGAATGCCGCAGAGAAAATGAATCATGCACTAACAGCGAAGTAGAAAGCAGCAACAACAGCCCACGAATCCGTAAATATACACTACACATAGTTACTGTGTTGACGAATTAAAAATGTGTTTTTAAGAGAATATGTGTATTAGAAAATCAAAAATGCGTTGACTTTTCATAAATATCAATAACGTGTAGTAACTGAGTGGTGAGTACTGGTAGTGCATTTGTTTTCCAATCGGTAATGACTTTCTCGTTGCCTCTCTCGTATTGGTGGTAATTGTCAGATGAGCATTGGTAAATTGGTAGTGACTGTCTGTGGAGTATTAGTAGTTACCATCTGATGAATATTGCTATCGATAGTCTTGTGAGTTTTAGTTGTAACTGTCTCGTGATAATTGGTAGTTAATGCCCTGTTCAGTGAGTATTGATAGTGGCAGTGTTGTAAGTATTGATACTAACTGTCTCGAGGGTGTTGATGGTTACTGTCTTGTGAATATTGGTAAATACTCTTGTGAGTGTTTGTAGCGACCGTCTCGTGAATATTAGTAAAAACTGCCCCGTAATTGTTGATAGTGAATGTCTTGCGCTCGGTGAGTATTAGTAGTGTAACATGTGTTAGTCGCCTATCCAGGTACTAACCACGTTCGCCGTTGCTTAACTTGCTTTATCAAAAGAAAAATTCTCTACCACATCACCAGAAAAGCTAGCTCATTAACGAGGCAGTACAAGGTGCCCATATACTGTTCCCTAAACTTCCTTTCGCAGATGAAATTTTTAGTTATCGAATCTTGACGGTATCCACTATTCACGACGACAACGACCATTGTCCCTGGATGAAATACGTACCAATTTAGAGTTCAGAAAAGAGTCAACCTGATGCAAGCGTCCCGCCAAACACCAGATTCATTACAAAACCAATATTCATCCAGCGGACAACACCGTTCTCATAAACCACCGTCGATCCAGAACAAAATCACGTCCATACATAGACCCAAAGTCCGGAAGTTCGTGAGAAAATCTGCCTGAAGCAGGCTCACCAAACACTACTAGAATTCCACTGCTGCCAATGATTTGTTACTTTTCGAGGTCATCCAACAATTGCTGACCACGCTCGCTGTGAATGTGAGGATTTCCACCACATTGGTAGAAAAGCTAGCTATCCACCGAGACAGCATATTAAGTTCTTTTTACACCGTACACTACACTCCGCCCCCTCCCGCACTCTGGGAAAATTCACGAAAATTATATCCGCCGATCCCATCGACAACCACCGTCATCGAAAAATAAAACCACGTTTGCATCTTGAATACTGAAGATACCTCTACCTAAAGCTCGCCTCCCCACCTAAGATCGGAGAAAAACTTCATTTCGCTATAAAATCTAGCTTACATGATTGCAAGCCAGTATAAGTTCCTTTTTATACTGTCTGTTACTTTTCCTCTCGCCTAGGGAAGTTTTGCCCTAAAGCTTAGCATAGTTTTCTCTGAATGTTTGACACCTTTTCATCAAAGGCATCCACGGTTCCCGACGACAACAAACATTGTCGCCGAATGAAACCATATCCATGCATATGGACACGAATTTACACAGGTCATAAAAGTACCTTAAGCAGGGCTTCTGTCGAACACAAGTGATTGTGCTGCAACCAGTTTGTAACATGTAGAAGTTACCTATCCGGGTGCTGACCACACTCACCGTTGATAAACACTTGCGTGATCAAAAGAGAGACTCTACCAGATCATCAGAAAAAAATAGCTTACTAGTTTGTTGTCCTAGTGATTGCCCTGCGGGTATTGATTGTGTCTGTCTAGTGAACTTAGCTTGATGAAACATATTTTTAAAAGAATTTAAATTACTGAACATTACTAATTGCTACCAAGCTACGAAGCTTTTTCAGGAACAATTTGCAAAAACAATTTTATTGATAAAGAAAATAATTCTTCTTTTAACCGTTTAGAGAACACTAATGTCGATTTATTTGTAACAAAAGGCAGTTTTCATCGTTATCGTTTTTTAGGGGATCGCTGGTAAATTTATTTTGTCTAGTTTGTCCATATTTAGCGTTCTTCTGCTGTGATGGTAATCTGTGTGAATATATACATCTGTGAGCTCCAGATATAAATACAAACATACAAATTATATTTAATATTTTAGAAAACTTCCCAAACACATTGATTGGAACATCCAAACACAGTCGCCTTCTTTGTCTACAGGTCAGCCAATGAACCTACTCAAGCATTCATCACACTCCTGATTTTGACGTCATAAATACTCAACTTAGGAAATGGCTACAACAAATTTACCGGGGGTTTCTCCGCTCCAGAGGACGGTGTGTACGCGTTTTCCTATGGCATAACCTGCAGTACTCATGGTTCTCTGTTTTTCCAGTTCATGAGAAACGGCGATACTTTAATTGCCAAGAGATGTGATAACGATGTAGGTGCTGATTACGAAGAACTATCTGGAGCAATAATTGCCCAATTGACTACAAACGATGTTGTGTACATATCTACGAAAAGGGCTTGTACAACTTTTATAGTTAGTTATGAGGACGATCGTTCTTATTTTGCTGGATGGAAAATAAATTAAATTATATCTATATTTTGTAAGTGTTTATAATTTATATCACAGAAGGACTTTATTTGATTATATATATCTGGAAATATTTCTGTGTAAAACCCACAGTACTTGAGAGTTTGGATCGTTATATTACAAATATTTTGTATTTTTTAGAGCCAAAATCGCCTAATACATGGCATAGTTTGTTATGATGTGCCAAGGGGGAGCACGTATCGCATGAGGATCAGTGAAAAGGATAGGCAAGGGTAACGAACAATGATTAATTATGAAACTCCTAAACAGAATACAAGACAAGAGTTGGGTAATATGCGGACCCCTAGATACCTATACACTGTATACTGTGTATAAAGAACGGCATCACAATTGCTATGAAATTTGTCCGACAGCATTTGACCGAATAGCTGGCTGTACTTACAAACTAGACCTATTAGCCAAAATTTCGATTAAATTTAGATTTCTTACCAGACATTCACATTAGGGTATAAAATCGATTTTAGAATATGAATTTTGTTGTAAGTGCATGCATATTTTCAATTTCTACGGTAAACGAAAATTATAGCTCTCATTTTATGTTCGCTTATTTTATTGTTCCCTTGTAATGTGGAAATGAAAAATGTGCATGCATTTCCAATAGAATTGGCATTTCCACAAAGTGAAGCTTTTGCTGCCAAAGACAAATTTTAGTTGTCTGCTCGAACGCCGGCGTCTGCTAGGGGACGTTGAAAAATTTGCTTCCGCAGCGCATTCCAAGTCTTCTGCTCATTGAAAATTGAAATAAGCTGCCTCTCAAAAGAAAATGAACAATGCAAGACCCTAACAAAATCTGCCCTTGCTAAAGCAAATTGGAACGAACAGTATTCCAGTAAAAAAAAAACCATAACAATTCATGGTGTGAAGAGATGCCCTGAAAATCATTACACAGTAACTGGTTAGGAAAACCACGGGAGTGGTCCTACATGACGAAGATATCATTGTTATCCACAGAATTCCTTGTAGGAGGGGATATCAACGCCCTATCTTAATAAAAATGAAGAAAAAAAAAATAACAACAGCAAATATAATGAAGCACAAAGAAGTTAAATGGTTCTACACGCTTGAGTGACTATGTTACCCACTACAATAGCAAACTGATCAACAACCTTCTAGAAATTTCCGGTATCAAATCTGCATGATATTTTAATGGACACGTGTATGGACTAGTTGGCGACAGAAAAGTGAGATTTAGTATTTTTGATGACAAAATCGACAGAAGAAGAAAATTATCCATCCTTACTTAAATACCATATTCTTAATATTGTCACTGGGGGCGATTTCTCAATGCCCCTCTTTCTGTAAAATGTTTTGCGTTTTAAATTCGCAGCATAAAGGCTGATTTTAAAAATAAAAAATTCCGATCCCATTGTGACCTTAAAACTGAACTACTATCGATAATATTTCTGTTTTGAAAACAGCGTTTCATATAAAATGGCGAAGTAACAATGTATTAAATGTAATCATAGTCCCATAAAAACATACACAAAATCGAATATAGTGTCACAATATTGTGCCAATTTTATGTATTTTAGGTTTATCGATTACTTCGGCTTCTTACTTGTATGTTATTCATAAGATAAATTTATCGAATGTTTTTGCAGTATGCTTCATTGGTTACTGAGTTGTATTGGTTCTATTTTTAGTTGTAAAGCAGGTAAAACGTGTTTGGTCAGTTTCACCAGGTATATATAGTCCGGGCGTTGGTCGGAGCGCAGTGTGCAGATTTCCCTTGCTGAGTGATCTCGGGAGATGCTACCTGTGTGGTGCTTATTTCATCCCCTTGCTGTGTGACCTCAGGAGATGTTAGATGTTACCTGTGTGGTGCTTTATTTCACTCCCTCAAGCTGTGTGATCTCGGGAGATGAATGTTACTATTACCTTAGTGGTTTGATTTGTTAGAAGCTACAACTCAGTAAGTTTTTTAAAAAATTATTTCACATACTTGGTACTACGCTGTGCGTTCTTGTATTTTTGTATGTTGTAGATAGCTAATATTCACACAGTTAAGGTGGAATGCTACACCAGACTAATTTGACGTGGATGAAAAATAGAGGATATGTGAAGCAATATTTTGAAAAGAAAAAGTATCAAATTCACCCAATTTCGTCAAAAAATGCAGTTTTAGTAGAAAGCAATTTGAAAAAAAAAATTAAAACCCCGGCTAGAATCGAACTCGCGACCTACGGTTTAGAAGGCAACGCGCTAACTTATTGAGCTAGTCGGCTAGGCATTTAATTTTGAAATGAATTAATATATAACCCTGATAGTAATATTTTCATCCATATTTCGAAAGGAAGTCAGCCATTATGACGATGTAGAGACCCCCCTTAAGAAAGATTATATAGAATACACTGTTCACTATTTATGAGGTTGATAATTTGTATTAGAGTACCTTGCTATACGACTTTGTACAATATTGTTATTAAATAGGTGACCATTTAGTACATTTAAAGCTACGAAATACGAAGTAGACCAATAGCACGGGATCGACCTATCTTGGGCGGGAAAACCAGGGTGGACTTACACTCAACGGACTGCGTGGAACGTACAAAGTCAGCTTTTTAGTGGTGCCGGAGCAACCTCCAGTGAACAAGATCATGGACTCTACCATTACATGTTATTAAATTAATTTTGTGTATATTCTGTAAATAAATTATAATTGAGTTGTTAATTCGTGTTGTCCTTGATTGACA